>JAZHYW010009342.1:0-126408 GCA_037355805.1 Ixodes ricinus | reverse complement strand
GTATAGCTATACGCTTTGCTATGCGCTCCTCCATTTCGCCATCAGAGCGCGGTCAAAGGCTGAAAGACACAAACAAAAACACACAGATTAAGGTGCAGGTGACGGCGCATGCATGCGCTTGATCAGTTAGCCAACCACAATATGAGCACTGAAAGACGTTGAACTCCTTGACGTTGGGATCATGGCGCAGCGTGATTGACCCTCTCGGATCGTAGCTTAGATTTTTTTTTAAATCCTAACGGCACTTTTGGGCATTAAATAAGGGATGTAATACAAAGATTAGCAACTGAAGCAAGTGACATCAAAATGAGACAAATAAAGGTACAAAACATAAATTAAAGGTACAAAGCATTTGGCGCAATTTTGGCCTTTAAACGTAAGATATAAAAAAATGGCGCACAAAAAAAAAAAACATGCATTAGAAGCAAGACAGACACTGACAGACCAAATGTTGCAGGTATACGAGACCTCAGGTTTAACATGTTTAGAGCGGAGATAAGGAACTGATGCTAATGAGCGATTTCTCTGAGGAGGCTGTTCCAGTCCAAATATGCTCTGACTTTAAGTGAGACAAAGTAGGAAAAGTCTCGTGAAGTCTTGCTCACAGTGCACGCACTGGGCTAATCAGTGATTTACAGAGCGCATCCTTCGAATGATGAAGCAAAGAAAGCGGCTCGAGTCAGCACGATCTGTTCAATGACAATCAGCAAGCTGAGCGTCAAGCTCATTGTTCTCGCAGAGATGACATTTCAATCAATAGCAATTTCGTGCCCCCATCATCAACTGAAGGTACTCCACAGGTCACAGTGATTGAAACACCACATGGTGGGCGGGAAAATTGGTGCTTGGGATTGGTTCGAGTTCCCTCAGGAGGTTTCTGAGATGGCCTAAATGCGGCGAATACTCGCTCGACGGGCTCAAAGCATCCCAGAAATCCATAAATGATAGCGATGCGCGGTCCGTTTCCCTAGTAAAAAAACAAAAAACAGCGAAAGATCAAACCCCGAGGTCATCTTCGGCGATGGGAGTTAGGACGACATGTGAGCAATGTAAACACGACACTTCGTTGGGATTGCAAACGCTGTTATTACAAACTGTGTGCTTCTGCTGATGATAAAAGCAAATAGAGTAGTCGGAAAGTGTAATTTATTTTTTCACGGAAGAGGAAACATAATAATGCAATAATCGTCTCAAAAACAGCGCAGTATGCTTTCCTTTGTTCTTTCGCGGTAGCATGTGTGTCCAATCGTCAGCTCTCGAGCCCGCGCTCACTGGATTGAGTCGTATAGTCTGGGCTGTATACCTCTAAAAAATGTGTGCGTCTACTTTTTCCCGCACAACACTCGGAGAGACAATCACCGCAACTTACAGAGGCAGCTCAGCGAATGACGATGCCGAAACATGTGTTTAGACCAAAAAACGCAGCCTGAGTTGTGACATTAAGCAATGCAAGCGTGACGTTTTAGGCCGCTTAATGCAACTCAGACTGCGTTTTTTGTCCTAAACCTTATGTTTCCGCACCGTTATTCGCTGAATATCTCTCGTGCGATGATAACTCTTCCGAGTTGTGCGTGAAAGTAGACCTTTTAATTTTTTAGAGTGTAGAACAACGAGCCGCGCGCATTCGAGATATCACTCCGGGTTCCACCGGTCGGAGGCGCGAGGATCCTTCGCTCGCTATTGGCTGACAGTAGCGTTCTGGTTTCGGAACATGCTTCTCCCATCGCCGGAGATGACCTCGGTGTGTTGCGATCTTTGATTGCCTTTTCTTTTTAACTAGGAAATCGGCCGCGTATCGTCATGATTTAGGGATTTCTGGGATGCTTAGAGCCAGCAGAGTGAGTTATCACCATATTTAGACAGTCTCCGAAACGCTCTCAGGGCACCTTTAAAGTGTGGGGTTCACCTAGAGCACGAAAAATTGCTGTCTCTAAAGTGCAGCGGCCTTTAGTGCCGGTGGAGTCTGACTATTATTGAACATACGCGTCTGCGGAGATTGCGTAAATTCACTGACAGCTTGAGAAACGAAGGGCGTGGACAGTACTCGAACATCTGAATTGCTGCTGCGCAGCCAGCATGGGAGTCGCGGCATCGAAAAGCTACGATTTGCGAACCCAGAAGTGGACAGGAATCACAAAGAGGCGTGAAAGCAAGAATTCACGCCCTGCGATTTTTTAGGTGCCACGTGATTATACAAGGTTGCAGTTATAGTATGAGGACTTCATGACGGGTAGCAGGCACGTATCCGGGGGGAGGGGAGCCAATGGGGCCCGCCCCCACCCCCCCCCCCCCGAAATCTTTCATTTTAGCAGGGAGCACTCCTGCCTCTCCCCCTCCCCTCGCATACAGCATTTTGTCGTGGGCGGGCCCCCCCCCCCTCCTCGAAACCATATCCTTGCTACGTGCCTGTCGGGTAGTTATATAAAACATAAAGCAAAGCTTTGTCTTGTGGCAATGTAGGGTGCAAACGCAAGCGCTGATCAACGGGCGAACAGCTCTGCAAACTATTAAGTGGGGTAGAGCGGATAGAAATCGTGCGAACGTCACAAAACTCGTGCCAGAAATGTGCCTTGCAGCGAGATTTTCGATTGCTGTTTCACATGCCCGCTCTTCCTGTCGAGATAAGCGTCTGAGTACAGTTTTCCTCCCTACCTCTGTCCAGCATATTGAACGAGAATTTTCGCATTCTCGACGTGCCACAGCATATCAAATATTTCTACCAGATGCTATTTTCAAAACCTTCATCTCGAAGACTCAGTACGATAATTAATTTGGTGAGTGTCTCAGAGATCAGCCTTGTATGCACAATGGGTATTTCCAGCCCATTCATCGGGGTGGGTCGGTATGGCCTTTCACGTTCTCATCCAATATTGGCGCCGCCACCGTTTTGTAGCAAAATGCTTTTTTTCAGTCTCTTCATCCAATGCCACGTGGAAGACACGACCTGGGCCTTTCTTCCCATACGTCATCTTCTAGCGGATCTAAGCAGCACCACTTAGCAGGCATCAGCATTGTCCACCAGCGCCACTTGCAGTATCTCCCAACGAGCGTGGTGCTAGCACGCGACTCCGCCAAGACGGATGCGTCTGCTTCATTGTGGCGACCGAGCTTCAGCGCTTTGCCGGTTGGGACGTGTCGGGGATTCACCAGCGACAACGTCATATAGCCGCGCGCGCCAGGGCCGAGCAAGCAGCGCCCAGTGAAGGTATTCTAGAAGATTCATGTTTATTCTTACTTGGTGCGTAATTTTTATCACTTCGCCCTATGTTTCTTGTTCTCGACAGTGCCTGTTCATTCTCACCCTGAACACTCCTAGCTCGGCACCTTCTGGGCCGAATTTTTGTGACGCCGACGAACACTAGATAAGGAGCTGCCGGTGACCTTGTCGAGTCAGTCTCGCTCTCGCTTCCTGTTACGCCGCCAAATCGCCGCCCGCTTCTCTGCTGTCTCGACGCTCGTTCTTTATTTTGTTTGGCACAAGTTCGCCGATTAAGCATTTCTTTTCAGTTCTATATGTATCGTCTCTTCGCCAATATCTCCGTGGCAATATGCAGGCCTTGTCTCGTTGTAGGTACTGCTTCATTCCAGAGACTGACTTTGATAATCCAACGCGGTGTACCAGCAATCGCTTGGTTCAAAACGCTATTTCCAGCCCTTTCATCCGGGACGCGCGCATTTTATTTTGCTCAATAATTCCAGTAACTCGGTATTAGTGCGTAGGCGGTTTTTCTAAGTTTGGGACTAGCTAGTGGAGAAGATTTTGCACAGCGCATTGCGATTGGCCTCCTCTCGTGCTCTCGAACGGACGATTCCCCAAAAATGAATTTCACAAAGTGGGTGCTTAATTCGAAGCGTAAAAAACTTCGTTAGTTGATTTTAAAACCCAGAAAATACTGGAACGTGATGATAAAGTCTGGCAAACTAAAGTGCGCTCACTATATTCCTCCAATTTAGATGATGTTCGATTTCTGTGTTTTCGAAATTGGGTGCTCAAAGACGATACATAATTTTTTGTGACTCACTCGACACTTTTAATGTTTTCATACCATGCAGGAGAGCAAAGTCTGGGTTACGTCTGCCCCTTATCACATGCGACTATAAATTTTCCCCATAAGTTCTAATGTAAACTAATTGTTAATAAAAGAGAAAAACTCTTTTCCCGTGGTTCCTGCCTCGGTGAAATATCTTAAATGTATAGAAATTCGCTGGTCCAATAGACACATTTGCTTAGATAAGATCCTATAAGAACATATAACGACCCTTATAAAAACATAGATGAACAATATAAGATTATATAAGACGCAATCAGTAATCGCTTCTTATCAGTTTCTTATACATCTTCTAATGTTCTCGTCGCGTGGTTCTTTTATGTTCTTATATGATGTTCTTTGATCATACGCGTTTATTGGATCAGGAAAGTTAACGCACAAATAAGATTTTTTGACTAGGGTGTCGGCTTCACCAAGCCAGAAAAAAAGATGCCACGTTGGCAAATATCCGTTCTGGTTTTCACCCGGCGGCGTCGTACCGCATTCTCAACTTTATTTGTCGCTGAAGCAAGGGATGGCAGGGTCAGAAGATGGGAATTGGAAAAAGCTAGAAAATGCATTTTTGAAATTGTCACGGTCATTGTAGTCTCTCCGACAGCTTTAGAAACGCCGGGTCTGTCTAAGAAACTAGTGTACCAATAAAAATTAAAGAAACGAAACGGAAACACGTCAGAAAGAACGGACACATTTGGCGTTTACGGTAGAGCCTATATCGTTTACGAGTGCCCGTCAATTAGCGTGGAAATAGGTGGCTCTCTCGCGACGAATGTGGACACGCTTAACGCCGTCTCTCTGCTGACACGCCGAAAGTTCATTTGTCCTCCGTACCTGCTCGTTATCATTCGGACGGTCCGAGCGGGAGAGGGAGGTAACTGGACCCTCATTAACATAATGAAATGCGCAAACAAAGCCTTTGTTCGCGGACTAATTTATGCGCGACCGCGGATGGACACGGTCGACCCGTCCGGGTGATTGTTGACGCGACGACGGTGCTGCTGGTAGGTTTGCGGAACTCCGCCTAATGTGCGCACGTCGATATATGTTTGAAGCGGCAATTGTCTGTGGTTGGCTATTTTTAATTTCTTGTTTTGTACGCAAGACATGGGAGTTTTGTACGGAAGAAATTGTGGCGAAAAAGGAAACGATGTAATACAAGCGCGAAAAAATAAATAACGTAAAACAAAAATCAGATTGTGAGCATGGTACTTCCGTTGTATGCCAGTACCTCAACTTCTACGTAAGAACGATGAACGAAACAGGGGAAGTTATGATCCGTTATTAACGTGACGTCCACGGGAAGAAGGTTCCGTTTGATTAAAAGGCTTAAAATCAAAGTATGAAAAAAAGAGAGTTGATATTACATTAAGGTAGAAATGCGTGCGAGATGGTTTGAAACTTAATAAATCAGCGCTCGTCCTGTGTGCTTCTCTCTTTGTCTCTGTTTTCGTTAAGCAGTATCAGCGGGAATGCCAGAGCGTGTGGCCTTCGACTTCTCTACCTCGTTGTTGATAGAGCTTTAGAGTGCAGTGACTTCGATGTGCACACCCCTCGCAGCTCCCCTCTCCACTCCGTAGTTTTACCTGCATCGAGGCAGAGCGGCATTTATCAAAAGTCATTCTCACCATCGTCCTCATACTGTTCACGATATGTATTCTATAGCGACCGTTTCCGAAGACCTACCAGGCGACAGTTGAAGAATCTGTAAGCATATACAAAAAAATACAAAAATAAATAAAAGAGGATTACTATTGGCGTTGGTGTGCTGGTTGGCATACACTGAAGGCACTGGATGTCATTCTATCTCGTGTGGATATTATGAACTGATTGTTAATGAATTAGTTGAATTGGAGTGAATATTCATGAATTGGATGACAATAACCTGGAAAAATTGGAACGGATATGCATAGACTGATGTCAATGGAGCCGTTGGATATCCATCGGTGGCTGTTGGGTGACATTAACAGTCATTAATGAAGCCGGCCGAAACAGGGATTGGGTCCTCTCAGGTGCTCCTGCGCGCCTATCGCTCCACTACCGACTGAGATCAGCGATAATTTTGGCCTATCCTTAACAGTTCAGCAAATATGCAGGGCGAGCGTCATCACACCCAGTATGCATGTTGTCGCAGTTGCGAGATGGCGCCTGTTCATGGTCACCGGGACAGGAAAGTATACCGACGACTTCTCACTGCAGGGACAAGCACCGGTCTAAATAACTCCTGATAACTTATGGTCGCGTCAATGCCTCATTGTAGTGCTAAGCGCCCATACGAGTGTTCACTATGACATCGTGATACCGACAAATCCTGACTCCAGCGGCAAAAGCCTGTCTCTATGACCACTCAGACCTCACGCTATTGACAGCTCCTCATTGTCTTAGTCGATTAAAAGTAGACCAATGTATGATGTTTTGAGCGAACCGTGTCGCAGTATACACTCAAGGACGTCAAGAGTGAAGGAAATACTGAAGGAAGCCATGATAACTCAGGAGGTTAACCGTGGGCTCTGCGTTTATGGCATGGTAATGTATTTTTAGAGCGCAGCTCTTAGGCGCCCGTTTCCGGCTTGAGCGGCGTCGCCGTCGCCGTCGCCGTTGGAGTCGGCGTAACCGCGCGGTGCATGATGGGTAAATTTTTCCGCTAAATTTAGCGGAAAACTTTACCCGCTAATTGTAGCGGAAAATTTTTCCCGCTAAATTTAGCGGAAAACCTTCCCCGCTAAAAATAGCGGAAAGCTTTCCCCAGTAGATCTAGCGGGAAATTTTCCCCGCGAAATCTAGCGGAATATTTCCCCGCTAAATTTAGCGAAAAATTTTCCCCGCTAAATCTAGCGAAAATTTTCCCACTACATTTAGCGGGAAATTTTCCCCGTTAAGTCTAGCGGAAAATTTTTCCGCAAAGTCTAGCAGAAAATTTTCCCCGCTAAATTTACCGGAAAATTTTCCCCTTTGAATTTAGCGGAAAAATTTCCTCGCTAAATTTAGCGGAAAATTTTCCCCTAATTGGGAGGCGTGCAGGAGAGGAGGAGGGGCATAGCATCCTCTCCGTACCTTCCCCTCCTCCTCCTCAAGAGCTGGGCTCTAATTCGGCGTTACAGGGAGTTGTAAACGGCTTTCATTTTTTTAACCTCCACGGTTGGCATGTATACACTCATGGTGGGGATTGAGTGTGTGGAAGTTTGCGCGTGGGGACTGCATTGAAATGTCTCTGTATATGCACAATTTGAGCAGTACGATGGAGCGTTCAGTCACCATCGTTCATTTCTAGCGGTTCCTTACGCTGAAATAATACATTCTGATTTCAAAACAAATAGGAGGGGTATGTGTGCCCTAGATAGCCAAGCCTCTAGGTTGATTGATTGGCTGATTAATTAATTGGAGTTTCCCGGCACAAGGGCTGCCAAGGCCGAAATGCGTCAAGAGCATAGATAATTGCGGTAGCAAGGGTTTCGAAGGGAAAGAGCTATAGTTTGTATAAGTGTATACGTGATGGTCGTGATTTCAAAGTGTGAATTAAAATCATAGTTGGTGAATAAGGCCGATGTCATTAAGCAAACTAAACACGCAAGTATGCGGAATCAGCGGGTCATCACCCAGTAATATGACTAAGTGAAGTGGAATATGTTCGTCATATATTCGCGAAAAATGTCTAAGACGTTCTCGGTCATACTTGGAGCACTCAAGTAGAATGTGTGCGATAGAGGGATGTGGTAGTGGTCACAGTCTGGGGAATCCTCTCGACGCAAGAGGTGTCCACTAGTGAGGCGCGCATACGGCTAACCCGTAGCCGGGCCAGGACCATCTCTAGAAGCGTTCCTGATGTCGGGTCCACTCCCGTTCCGTTACGAAAAATTTTACCATAAGCACTTTGTTGTGTGTCTTATTGTTCTACTCATATTGTCATTTTGCTTGAATGAAATGCCTCAAAGCATTTCTGTAGCCTTTATACGGTGTTTTGTGGATAGCTATTGTCCTTTCATTAGCGGAACTCGCTGCACAACCGGCCTCTTAATTTACCAGCATGCCCGCATGACTTGGCACCCAACAGAAAATTATCTCAACGTTTCCGTAGAAAGTAGAAATAATCGGTGATGTAAGTGCCCTTAAAAAGCCCTCAGGGTCCGTGTAAACAACCGAGTGGCGAAGCCTTTTTTGGTCACATAATCGACAGCTAACAGCAGACCATAGAGCTCTGCTGTTACTATGGTAGCTCGACAATTAACCCTCTTGATCCGATTCACAGATGGCCCTACCATAGCGCAGCCAACAAACGAGTCGGTTTTAGTGCCACATATATAAAGGTTTACGTACTGTTCATACAGAGTTCGAAATTGAAAACAATTTTGCCTCATGGCTTTATTTAGAAAATCTTGCCTCATTACGTTTGTGTTTTGTGAGTGTAAAACCGTAATTCATATGATGATGAGCCCAGGATCTAGCTCCTGACTACTGAACCACAGGAGGCTTCGGTCTAACCTTACATAAACAGCTGAACGTCTATTTCTCATTGAAAAAGAACGAACACCCGATGGCCTATTTTGAAATGTTCTCTTCAAACCGATGTTATCAAGGTTATCTCGAGTAGGGTGATTATAGAGTGAGAGAACTCTGATAGAATACATAAAGCCATGGGGAAATTTCCTATCTTCAAGGGATGGATCACTAGCTTCCACATATATGAACCCGGTACCGGTGAGGTGCGAAACGCACCAGGGGATAAACGCAGTTCCTGATGTTGGATGAGGTCCAACATCTTCAGGACTGACGCACGGGCAGAGTCAGGCACAATGCTACCATAATCAAGCCGGGAACGAACAATGGCGCTATAGATGCGGAATAGACAAAGGCTATCCTAACCTCATAGTGCACTTGTGCTAAAACATTGAGTACATATCAATGATCTCAGTCTTTTAAGTTTTAAGTTCTTAATTTATGGAAGAAAAGTAAGTTTCGAGTCAAATATAAGACCCAAAACATGGTTCACTTTTAGTTGCGATTGGTATGCCCTACATATTTAAGTAAGGTTCTTGTAAAATTCTACGCCGGTGAGAGAACCAACACGCAGGTCTGTTTTTTTGGTGAAAATTTAAAACCATTTGTAGCAGCGCCTTTTTGTTAATTACTGATTGCTGGTTGGTTCCGACGTTCGCATATTGACGAATTGCAGGACGAAACAACACTTTTAATGTCATCTACGTATATGAAATATTTTACGGAACGAGGTATTGCAAGGGCAATTGAATTAATATTTACAATAAAAAGAGTCACACTAAGAGCACTTCCCTTGGGTGCTCCATTTTTTTGCAAGCATTCCCTGGGAAGGGTTGGTCCCAATCTTACGTGAGATGTCCGACGTTGCAACTAACTCTGAATAGCACCTAGCATTCTACCTCGGACACCAAGGTTGAACAAATCCTGGAAAATTCAAAAACGCCAGGCTGTATCATATGACTTCTTTAAATAAAAATAAAAGCACGGGAAAGCAGGTTTGTTTATATACAAAACGCTCCCGCAGAGTAATCTCGAACTGAATCAAGTGATCGAGCGTGGATCGAGCCGAGGGAATCCAAACTGATACCTATCCAGAAGGTTCTTTTTTCTATGTAATACCTCAAACTTTTGTTTATCATCCTCTCAAGAGGTTTTGAGAGACAACTCGTTAATGCTATCGGTCTGTAACTAGAAACGCATGAAGCATCTTTGCCAGGATTGAGCGAAGGGATGACATTGGCTACCTTCCAAGACCACAGTTACTGACCCTCCAACCAAACACGGTTGAATAAGTACAAATCAGTTCAAGCGTTGAGGGAGGTCGGTGGCATAGCATAGCGTAGTGGATACCGCCAGGCCCAGGGTCAGTATGCTTGGGGACTATACAGTCCTGCCTCAAGTTCATGTAATGTAAATGGTCCATTACGAGCATCTTGGTTGCCACCTGACGTACTTCCAAACTTTTTCTTGGCATAGAGCTTATGCCGAATGAAAGTTGGGGTGTAATGATCGGTCTGCGCGTTATCCCTCGTCATGTAATGGGTTACCAGAAGTACCGGATTCATAGCCAACTCTATTCCAGAGTTGCTCAAGCTTTTTGCCGTTTTGTTAGGAAGAATGTGAGGGCACGTAGGAAGTAGGACATCAGAAACTGCTGCGGTCGTTTCTAGCTCTCGAAATGGACCATTAACCTTTACTTTGGCAACTGGCAGACTGATGGCCCTATTTGAAAGTGCCTGGCGAATCCAAACTCATTCTCCTCTTAAGTATTTTGGTTCAACCAGCGCAGAATGTACTAGATCATGAGTGTAACCTGTGTCCCGTAAGACCTAACAGGACTGGCCATTCACCATTATACCATACAAATAAGGTTGCAACAGTTCGTCTTCTACTCTCGATGCCAAATTTACCTTTGAAACCTTAAGAAAACGGCACCCGCAGCCTGATGACCAGGTTGATTGCATCTGTAATATACAATGGGCTTCCGTGCTCCGAAGTCCTTTGCTGCTTTTTTTTTCTTTTAATCTGGGCTCGCCTTATCTTTTTCGGTTTGCTTTGGCTTTCCGCTTGCGTATGGTTTTATAGCCTTGCGATTTTCGAATGATCGAGAACATGAGCGATTTTCATTTCGGCTTAACGACTTGCTGTTTGCAACGGGGTTTCCGTGTCTGGAGTAGTACTCGTCGGCATAATCCGCGACCTTAGCACAGAGACAACATCTGGCCTGTCTTGAATCCAGAACTTCATTTCATTCGGCTTTCCTCAGGCACTTCATTACCACTACTTCCAGCTCTGCCGCTAGGTCTAATATTCGAGGCTTCGTAATCTGCTGAAGTTCGTGGTGCTTTTGTTCCAAAAGAATGAAGAAAAATGGCGCAATGCAATATTAGATTTCCCGAAATCCGGTCAAAACTTAAAAGTTACACTCAGAAACTCTTTAAAACGACCAGGCACTCACCGACCAAAGTCGTGGGCCACCGGCGCCTCCCAATCCCATCACTGCCACCAGCTGTAACGTTTCCACCGGCCTCGCCGAAGCAGGCAGAACACTAGTCGTGACAGGCGACTTTATTCATTCTTTATTCCGGTGGCATATGTTCCAACGAAGAGCGCCTCAGGCCGGTCCGTCGGCCCTTCGCTAGCCGTGACATACAATCGGGCAGGCGCACTACCCTGCTTATCGCGCTGCGATAATATACGTTACAGCATGTAAATCATAGGGAGCATTACAGATGGCTCTCCCAATTGTTTTAGGGGCGAAGCTCCTTAGGGTCCTAACCTTGTCCGTCCGGCGTCTGTGCTCACATCGATTGCCATCCCATCTGTCTTCTTAAAAAAAGAAAAAAATGTTTGCGCAGTCGACAGGATTCGAACCTGTGCGGGGAGACCCCAATGGATTTCTAGTCCATCGCCTTAACCACTCGGCCACGACTGCGGGACGAGTAGGGGGCTCTGAGATGTGATAGTAACTCAAGAGCTGGGGATGTCATGGATGAAACGTTGCATGTAGCCGCTCAACGTCTATACAGGAGAGGGCGCTGCGGTCAAATGCGTATATAATCGCGTTAAACTTTGCATGCATTGGCTCAACGTTTATAGACGAGAGGGCGCTGCGGTCAAATGCTCAAATGCGTAGATAACCACGTTCCATACCACACATTCTCTTTCTGACATGGACCGTTAACCTAAGCGGTGGAGATGCGTTCCCACGGCTTCTAGCGGATCCAAGCTGATCCGCTAGAAGAACCACTGGCTCTGCATTTCACCGACCATAAAGCAGTAATAATGAAGTCGAAACGCAACCCGGAACTCAGCACTACGTATGAGCAATAAAAAAAATCAGCACCATCAGCACTACCTATGAACAATAAAATCAGTATCATCATCAGCACCACCAGAGCTTCGCCCCAATCAACATCATTCACCACGTGGAGATGCGGTCATTTTTTCTGAAGCAATAAATTTGATTTTGATTAGATACCGTGCTTGTACCCCAGACGATCGCTGCAGTAACTTAAGCGAGAGCAACACTAAATCATTATAAATTAATATTTGCACGCCAGTTGGAAGAGTGTATGTCAAAACCGCTACACGTGACAATTTTGAGACGAGATAATTTACATGACTGTCCCACGACCTACTTCCAAAAAATACAACGCCGAGTGTTTTAAGAATATTAACCTCTATTGGATTTAAGTAGAATTATGTATATTCGTTGACAAAAATTTGCTTAATTCTTAAGCGACAATTGTTTATTTAATTTATTTACACCACTGGTTTTTGTTCAGGACCGTGGTAGGAATGGTGCATAAAAATCAAAGCACAAAAAAGAAATACAAGTTCAAAATGGAAAATAATATAAATTGCATTAAGAATATAAATGGCATTGTGTTTGGAGATTTGTGTTCTCCTTTGTCCCCCTCGTTCCCGTTCTCCAGGGATCATTATTGCCATTCTGGTTAAGGTCGAGCGTGTTGAAATGTAGGTGCTTAAAATTGAATGAACAAAACACAAAGGACGAGGACGAAACAACACTATTTCATTTAGCAACGACGTCTGATGATGGAAACAAAAGATCGCGCTGTGCTCTAGATCACACTGATAAGGGAATAAGCGGGTGTTATTAAAGAGGAAGGAAATGAGCGAGGGAAACCGGGAAAGGTAGAGGGCGTGAACGGGGGGCAGGACGGCTTATCCATGACTGTCCAATTTCTACAGGGATCCGAGCGTGTCCAATTTCTACGGGGAGTTCCACGTTCTTTCCAGTTCAGACATGAGAACTTTCACTTCACGTCTTGTAGGAAACTGAAAGAGGTTCTTGAAAAAAAAAAAAAAACGAGTTAGGGGTGAATTTTAGAGTATTATTATCCCGTGAACTTGAACATTATGTTCGTTTTCCTGGAAAATAAAACTAAACGCGAGAAAACACGAAAAACCTCCGACCAGTCGTTAGGTTATAAAATGTCTCTCGGCCACCAAGATGGAGTCGCGCGTGTGGGTAGCGCGTGCGATTGCAAGCTTGCCATGTATATTCCCCCGCACTGACGCCAGTCGTGACGTCTTTTTTACCTTTTTGAAAATATCAAGAGCGAGCGTGCATAGCTTGTTAGGCGCTGAAGATGCGACGAGAGTGGAGATTCAGGAAACTCCTCTTGTGACGTTACGCTCCGGGAAGCAGGGCCTTCAGCGGTACTTTGAAAATGGTGTTCCGCAGCCTCCGTGCACCGAGTTGAAAAAAAAAATCATTTCAATGTTCGTGATCCTGGAGGCCAAATGAAGACGATCTAAAAGGTTTTATTTAATTACAAAACCCTTTGATTTCTCTTTAAGGATACCGATGCGACGCTCTTTTTTGCGCTCTCGATGAGGACTCGATGATTTGCTCCCAGAGCGGTCTTGGTGTCCCCCATTTATCTTCGTGCCGGCAAACTCAGGGGCGCATCCGAAGCACTCTTTCGCGTGAACCGTCGTGTTCTTATTCTTTCCATTTTAAGAAATGCTTTCTTTTTATAATTTCTTTACCGGTTTACCGGTTCAAATCCAGGAAACTGAAATGCGCACTTGGTAGAACGCTGGCTTGAAGCATATATACAATATAGCAACAGATGTGTTAAGCTCCACGCTGAACACCGGCAAATTGTACGATGAAGCTAACAAATACCCAGAGAGGAGCAACTATGCTGCTGTACGAAGGCCATTCATATACTTGTAGTCTAGAAGACTCCGAGACTTTGTACTGCATCTGCAGAAATAAAAAAAAAGGCTGCAAGGCTGAAATCACCACCGACAAGATGATTTCCCGTGTCGTCGTGTCACTCGGAGAACAGGACAGCACTCTCGCCTCGGAGATCCGTCCACCATCAATCTTCTAAAAAACCAGAATACGATGAAAAAAAAAAAAAAGAAGAAGCTAGAAAGTCACTTTGTTTTTGATTCTTTGCTATCGGCCACGTTTTAACAGCATATATTTGATATAATCATTTACTGTTTTTATTACTTGAAGTCGAAGGAACTCAAGGACCCCAGCAGATCCTGCTCGATGCGGCAGCTAGTGCGAGCGAGTACATGGCTTCGCAAATGCCACCCACAAGCACGATGCGCCGACCCATAAGGAAACAGCGGCAGCAAGTTGCAACCCATACTCTGTTCCTGCAACTCGCGAGGGTCTCGTCCTTCCTGGCGAAATACAAAGTAAAGAAATTTGTATTCACATTTAAGTCTTAAAACGCACCGTGCTAATTTCCCCTTTGTCTTCACTCAGAAGTGCAAGCATTAATTGGTTTTCTGTTTGCACGTTTCTCTTAAGCAAGAAGCCTTTGTCGCCCAGGACAGTAGATTTAACGACCGCAACCCCAACTTAGTTTTTGCCACTCAACGTTACCTTGATTGTCTGTCGAGGTCCAAAGGTTGGTTTATGGACGGGACGTTTAAAGTTACGCCATCCATTTTTGTTTCAAGTGTATACCGTGCATGGAATGTACAATGATGAAATTATTCCCTTGGTGTACGCTCTCGTGCCAAACAAGACCGAAGAGACCCATCAAAGGTAGGATTTGCACTGGCACTAAGTTTGAAATTGTAACTTGGTATAATCATGTGGTTGATTAAAACGGCCGACACTTCTCAGGCTTTTTGGAGTAATTTCAAGTCTCCTGACACAGCCTGCGGTGGAGCTGGTGTACTGTGACTTTGAGTCCGCCGCTATCATTGCCACTGGCAAAGTTTTCCCTCATATTCGGGTTCAAGGGTGCGTCTTGCGACTACGACAGGCCGTGTACCGCAAACTGCGCAAGCTTGGCTTCCAGACACGCTATGGAACAGACGAAGATTTTGCGGTTTTGGTAAGTTCGAACATTCGACTGCTTGATTTAATTACTATACAAATGAAGGTATAAAAATTCGTACGGAATCCCAGGTGAGGATGCTGCATACCTTGGCATTTCTGCCACCTGCAGAGGTTCCAGACGCATTCGAGGACCTCACACCGTTGTTTTCAATAGACGCGATGCCCCTTGCTCTCTACTTCGAAGAGTCAAGACACGTACATCTGACGTCGTCGACGGAACGGCTTGTTGTGTGCTGTGTTCCTGACAAGTGTCTGGTCTGTTCACGCATCCGTCCTGGAAGGCCTTCCACGCACAAACAACACCGCCAAAGCTTATCACCGCAGCTCCCAGGTTTGTGGCATTGCTATACACTGATCAACCGTTTTTTATTTGTTGAGTTTTAGCCGCCAACCACTTTGACTCTTTCAGACAGACATTCAACTGCAGCAGGCCCGACCTATGGTCGATCTTCGGACGCCTGCAGAGAGAGCAGTCTTTTCAAGAAATGAAGATCGCGCAGCTGGACACTGGTCAGCCTCCGTCCGAAATGGCGGGAAAGTACCGGGCCCTCGATGAGCATATCTCACGAATCTTGTATGATCACGACGCAGCTCGGCCGCTCTCGACACTGAAATGCTTCGCACACAATGTACGCCTGTATGTAAACTCGGGACATTCCTTGCAGGCAAACCTTTTATAAGAATTTGAAAATGCATGAAGTTTTGATATATGCTTTGTGGGAACCACGCCTCCCTATTTAGGCCTCGTACATGCAGGCCGAGGGAACAGCTATGGTGACAGCTTCCCGGATAAGAGGCAAGACCGCATTCCCCAAAGACGGCGGTGTCTGCCTCGCCTTTTTGGGTGAATGTGCCTCTGGCGCACCCTGGGGAATGATTGTGGACGCGACCCATTTTGAGGGCTAATCCACACCACCTACCCCGGGCGCGTCCTTTCCCGTAAACCGATAAGCCGGCCGCGAACGGCGGCGGAGACTCTCTCGTTGGGGAGGTTTTGGCCTCAGAGCCTCTTTCTTTTTGAGCTTCCTCCTTCCCACAAATCTGGAGCAGCTGCCATCTTAACAGCCCACCACACAGTGCTACTCCGACGCCGTGGACCTCCTGCGGAAGACGTTCGGAAGCCAGGAAGCACTCATCCAAGACCACATGGAGGGCCTGATGGATATTTTTCATGTGTCGTCGTCACGGAACACTAAAGTCCTCAGACGTTTGTACGACAACCTACACGCTCGCGAGGACTCAAGGAGTTGGGGATGAATGAGGACTTCTTCTGTGCAATGCTCTTCCCGATCTTACGTCGTGCTCTCCCAGATGACATGCTTCTGGAGTACAACCTAAAGATGGCTGCGGTGGACACGGAGGACGACATCAGCCGGGGCAGGTCACTTTGGATACAAACTATATAGGCATAAATGTCTGAAACTTCCAGAATAAAAGTCTACAGGAGTTCTAGCAAACATTTTCTATTCACAATGTATCCACCCTTTTATCGCGTTTCTTGAGCTAATTAGCCGACCACTCGGGATCGAAAAACTGTAAACTGAAGTGTCTGAAATTTAAATAGAAGATCTACAGACATTGTACCAGTATTTGCTATCCACAATGTATCCATTTTTAACGACTTTCTTCAGTTAATTGGCACGTCAATTTGGATACAAAAGGTATACACTAAATGTCTTAACATTGGGTAGAAAGTCTACAGGCATTCTATCTAAATCTCAGACGCTTTAGTCAATAGCCTTTCGATTCCGAGTGGTCGGCCAGTTAGCTCAAGAAAAGCGATAAAAGGTGGATACAATCTCCACAGGTAATCTATTCACTGGATCCACAATTGGGTATACACTGGCTCAATATTTTTTGTAAGGGTAATACGGCAGTGTGGGCCCCCTCCAGGTTAATCTGTCTGATACGACAGCGCCGACATTTTCCGATTCTTTTGTTTTATTAGTTTGGCCAACAAGCTAAGTGTGATGGCGAAACTGCAATGAGACTACGTCACTCTACGGACCCACAGACATCTGTGTTTCTACGTTGTATCGTTGTACCTCCTGAAAGCGGAAACCCACATTTGAAGGTGGCACGGAAGCCAACAAACACAAAGGTTTTTATAGTTTTCGTAATGTTAAAAATTACTGCTGCTTTGTGCGTATTCTATTCACCACGTTTCCGGAAGATGCAGCCACATTGGAATGCTTATCAGCCATGCAGACCCTATTGGCTTGAAATCCTAAGACCAATACCATCTATTCGTTTTTCTACTTGCTTATAATTTACAACAAGCAGAAAAAACGAATACGACCTATTATAAATTGCACAATTGAACCTTCGGATGCGAATCCTGCGTCAAATAAATTCTAACGAAATTGAGAAATGTCCAGTTCCCGCCGCTACGAGTTCTCCCCGCCGTTACGAGTTCCCCGCCGCACCAGATGGCCTACGACCAGGTGTCGGTTGTGACAAGTTTACCTATGATGAGTTATTTTGGCTGTGATGAGTTGGCTTGCGACAACCTTTCCTAGACCCCCCAAATGTACGGAAGAAGAACGTGGCGGAAAAGCGAATACAAACAAAGATACAAGCGAGATTAATTTAGTATTCCCTCAATGTTGAAGTGTTTTCTTGCATAGTCTAAGAATCATGGTAACAGATTGGAGTTTACTATTTCAGTAGGAAGGTTGTTCCAATCTTCGAAGGTGTGAGGAAAAAACAAATACCGGAATGCATCATTACGCTACAATGGTTCTACAATATAATACTGATGCTGGCTACGTGTATTGGAACGGTCAGGAAATTATATGTACTTTTCACGAGTGAGTGTTGATCATGCCGTGAAATATTTCGTACAGTCAATTTCAGGATTTGTTAATAGTACTTCTGGTGACAAAGTGTTTTGTATTTCGATAAACAGCTAAGCCGTCATCATCGCCACGTGCCGATGCTAGAGCGCCGCCCCTGTTGATAGCTGGATCTTCGCCCCGCGTTCTGATACTAGGCGGCACCTACCACCCCCCCCCCCTTCATCCGCCTTCCATCTGTATACAAGCGCGGCGCGACTGGTTGTACGGGTGTGCTTGACCAGCGGGGCCCGTGATATGATGGCCGGCTGACAACACACCCAAGTTGTTTGTTTCTACTCGGCTTGCGTCCCCCTTCTAAGACACAACAACTTCTTGGCGACGAGGATGGGATCCACGCAGCCTGATGAGCAATTCCACGGGGACCGTTAAATTCGTCACTAGAGGCGCTGGCTGTCAGCACAGTGGTTATTTATGGGTGGTCCGAGAACGCTCCTTTTTCCAACGATGGCACAGGAGCAGTCGGGGCTAAAAAACGCCTTTGCGCTTCCGTGCCTGACAAACGCGCTTTTTCGATCCAAGCAAACATGAAAGCGATGCACCCTGTTGTGTGCTACTGCTACTGCAGCTTGCTGGCGCCACGCAACTTTAGGTGTTCCCGAGAAACAGATATCACCAGCCGCGCGCCGTGCGGACCGCGCGTTAGACAGGTTGTGAACCGTGTTTTGGTCTCAGAAAAGCCTTCCCATGGCAGCGTAACACATTTTATCGGCGACAGCGTCTTCCATAGGGAGTCATGCTGTGGACAGGTCATAATTACAGTTGGTCGTGGTTCCATCTACGCGCCCGTCCCATTGTTGTCCCCCATCCTACGCTAACAACCGCAACAAGAAAAAAAGTTTTGTGGTTTTAAATAGCATGGAACAGCGGCGTAGACTTTCCATTTTCCCGGGGGGGGCAGGCTGTGAAGTTCTCTTGGGGGGGGGGGGGGGGGGGGGTGCTGCGCGTTACCTTTTCGCCAGAACTGGAGATTGCAGCTAACGAAAGCACGCTGGGATTTCATTTCCCATGTATTTTGTCCATAAAGGCAACGCGGGCGTTATTTTGTTTACATGCCACTACTAGAAGCTTGTTACATGGCACGTAAACAGCGTCTCGGTAAGGATCATGGCCCAAGGGGGGCTCTGCCCCCCCTCCCCCTGGATCTCACCAGGGGGGCATGAGCCCCGATGCCCCCCCCCCCCCCGAAGTTTACGCCTATGGTATGGACAATGAAGCATGGAGGTCAGCGATGGCGGCTCGAGTAACTGATGTGCGAAAAGCGCTTCAGTTCCGAACGCGTGTACGTTGCGAAATCAAGGCGTTGTCCTCTTGCTTTGATACCAAAATGGTGACTTATTGACGAAAAACTCTAGCCGGGAGTATTATGTACCTGTCAGGAGCTGGTCGCTTCAGAAACCTAGTTTTCGCGTCCATCGATGTCGCCATAACGGATTCACCGGACCCGCTAGCACGTCGACCGGCCAATATTTTAATGCAGATTTGCATTCTTAATTAAGCTAACTCTGACTTAGCCTAGGAAAGTGAAGCTTGTGTCACGTTCGAAGAGAGTTGGCCGGCTGCCAAGCACTTGCGCAGCAAAATCCCAACGTGGCAGTAAAAAAAAAAAAAGAATACTGAAAAACAGGAGAGAGCACAATGGAAAGAGGACTCGGAGACGCTTGGACAAGACACCCATCAGCTGTAAACGCTTCGAAAACAAGAAGAAGAAAAAAAAAGAAAGGTACAAAGGAGTACCTGCCAACGCTAGACACGGCGTCGCGTGCATGGAAAGCTGAGACTGAAGTCAGCGCCTGTAACATTCCTTGTAATCAGTTTTGTAGGCGTTACCGAAAAAAAGTAACGAAATACGTTACTCGTTACTTGCAAATAAACGTAGCGCATTACCGTCCTACGTTAGTTAACAGTAAAAGGAACGCGTTACCGTTACCGATAAAAAGTAACGCACGTTATTTTTGCGTTACTTTTTTTAAGCATGAATTAAGACGTTTTACCGTTTTGACGTTACAGGCATACATTTCAAGAAACATCGCGTCCATGCAGAAACGTAACATAATTACTTTATCTCTTTTACGGTTCCACAAAAATACTCTAAAGAAAAAAAACGCAAAGATAAACTAAAATATTCACGCTACTTTTTTCATTCCGACTTAAAAAACGTTACACTTCAATTTTTTTTGTGTTTTTAAACACGAAAAAATTGAAGTGTAACGTTTTTTAAGTCGGAATGAAAAAGTAGCGAGTTACCTAACTCCGTTACCCGTTACTCGAAATAAATAACGTAAGTACGGTACCCGTTACTGTTTTGAAAAAGTAACCAGCACGTTACACGTTACCGAAAAAAGTAACGCCTCACCGGTAACGCCGTTACTAGAAACTACCGCCAACACTGCTTATAACACAAAATTCAGCGTATGAAAGTTTCGATCGAAAACTCCAGATACAACAGCATTTTTATCACCTTTTTTTTTCTTCTACTGACCACGTATGACGGTCCCTACGAACTAGTGTTTATTTACACAGGTTATCTCCGTCACTGGCTTGTTTTCCGACCCCTAACGGGACAGCTAACCACACCTGCCATAAATCGCGGCTTTGACCACACCCCTTGGTGGTGACAAGGCGATTTCTCTTCCCGTGATGCATCGCTTCAAGCCGAGTCGATACCCTTTTGGAGACCGAACGCTGCGGTCCCCTCTAGTTAATCAGAGCGAAGAAGCTAACCACCTGGTAGTTCTCTGCTGAAGGAGCGCACTCCGACACGGTACGTTTTCATTGGCTCGTCGGGGCCGTAGCGTTAGTCGTGTACCAAGTATGGTGAAACGGAGTACAGATCTTCAGAGCTATAGTGAAGGAACGGGGAACTCCCACATGTTAGAGAACGCAGCGAAAACCGCCGCCACCTGGGGGTTAAAACGTGAAAAAGAAAAGCGGAAATTAAAAGTCCTAGTGGTTTGACTTGCAAATAGAAAAACTATCGAGGTAGTCATCAGTTAGCAGTATTTTTGGGTGTAAAGATGAAGGTTAAACTGATGTCCCCTCATTTCTACACCCGTCCTTTATCATTCTATTGATCACGAGACCCAGAGCTTTACTCTTTAGTCTATTCCCGTAATATGCTCCTGTTTCTTTTTTTTTTTCTTTTCTTTATTACTTTTTATGATCCACTTAGCTTTATGCACATAATATTTCTTCTCCCTACAACAGTCTGCCCTGCGGGAAAGCGAAGACCTCAGAAACTTGCGCCTTACGTCCAGATGGATTATTTTTCCTAGGGCGGTTCAGTGGGAAAGCGGAAGACGCGGAGAAACCTGCAAGTGTGCATCTCCCCAGAAGCACAGGCTATGCGGAAAAGCGATAAAAAGAAATGGTAACTGCGCTTCACCAACGTGAGTGGTGTACTGCGGAAAATCCAGAAACCCGTAACTGCGCTTCACCACCGTGAGTGGTGTACTGCGGAAAATCCAGAAACCCGTAACTGCGCTTCACCACCCTGAGTGGTGTACTGCGGAAAATCCAGAAACCCGTAACTGCGCTTCACCACCGTGAGTGGTGTACTGCGGAAAATCCAGAAACCCGTAACTGCGCTTCACCAACGTGAGTGGTGTACTGCGGAAAATCCAGAAACCCGTAACTGCGCTTCACCCTCAGATTTTCTACATTGCTGGAAAGTGAGAAAACCTCTCAAGACGCTTCACCCAACGAAAGATGAATAAGCGCCTCCAAGACAGGGTCAGAATACATGACGACACCGAGCGCTACTTACAGCTGAATTGCTTATCTTATCTAAAAACACCTTATTTATACAAATCGTCGGGCTACCGGCGCAGGAAGGCAAACTCTTTATCAGATAGGTGCAGTGACGGTGAACTTACACAGTCTTTCTTGCCCTTTCGCTCTCAAATTTACTCATAAACTTGTTAAGTTTTTTGCGTTTCTTTTTTTTTTTTGCAAATTAGGAGCACGTGGACATTTGTCGCTGTATATGGTTACTGCCCTTTTAGAACACTGTAGCTATGGAACCGTCAGGAACTCCCGAGAGAGAGTTCCTAATTGACAAGACATGTTCGCGAGCCCTGTCACTGAAGCAGCTTCCCGTCTGCCCCAGGTACACCTCGCCGCACGTCATTCGGATTTCATACACGACTGACGTAGCACATTCAATGAACTGAGTGGCGTGTCTCTTTACGCATGTTTCTTTGCTTTCTCTTGTGTTGTTGATCCTTCCGCAGAAACCGGACAGCTTTGACGGGCGGGAAAAAAACGATAGGCACCTCCAAGTGTACGCCAACTCTTTTAGATTCTGCGAAAGCCTATGGACATATGGTAACATAAGGGCGATGGGGGAGACAGACTGCGTAAGTGCACCGTCACTGAACCTACCTGATAAAAGCTCGTACCGTTTTTGTTTTTTCTTGGCGGCCGCCATGTTGAATTTTGACATAGTTGAGTTGCGGCAAAATAGCGAATCACTTTATTTGACAATTGGATGGCGCTAGAATTCAGGGTTCGTGCCAAAAGTTATACTTTTTTCTTGGCTGTACTTTTTTTTAACCTAGTTATTAGTGCTGGAAAAGTGATCGATTAATCTACCGAATAATCGATGAATGCTTTAATCGCGAATTATTTTTTAACCGGTAAATCGGTGAAATTTTGACGAACAAAAAGGAAGTAAAAGTGAAACGCTTTTGCCGCGCAGACCTTGACGGGTACACCTTTATGATGAACAATCTTTAGGTTAAGTTTTAAACCCAAACTATAAGGGCGAGCTTTGTAACTCTAGACAACTGCAGAACGTTACGCGTGTACCGGCCACTTCAACGCCGTGCGAGTGTTCGTTTACCGCCGCAGAGACTATTGTGAGCAATCAAAGGAGGTCACTTATGCCGGAGAATATCAACGAACTTATTTGCCTCGTGCCGCTGAAGTAAGAACCTCTGAGTGTGAGTGTTTTTTGACTATTCTAAACTACATACCAAAGTTGATTCATACCCACAAAATTTGTATATTGCGCCGTTTATTTCATATTCAGCAAAGGCAAAAACAAATGTGATTTTGACATTCTAAAAATATGCATGGAAACGAACGAGACCGATTGATCGATTAATTAATCGACTAAAGGGCGGCGGTTAATCGGGTTAACATTTTTATCGACGCCGAGCCCTAGTATAGTTACGCTTAAATACTTTACCTTAGTTATTTGTTACCCAACCTAACTACGTCATATTTCAACATGGCATAGGTGTTTTGCAATAAACAATTCAGTTGTAAGTCTAGTGCTCGGTGTTGTCTTTTAAAAACGGCGCGGAGTTTTGAAAAAAGGTGTGTTATCCATGTACCGGGTGCCCCCGAAACAAAACACACAGCGTTGTCTTTTTCATCGCAAAAATAAACTACTTATCTCCAAACGCCTAGTTTCCGCCTAAGTGTACAGCTGGTGGTTAGAACGAGACGCCAACGTTTCAGGGCTTGCTGTTATGTAAATAAAGAATTAAATGCGTTTTTTTATTGGAAAAATGGAGGCTGACGGTGCCCACGAAACCATGGAGATAAATGGCGTCGGCTTCAGTAAGTGAGCCCCATTTTCCATTGAAAGGGACCATGAAACGATTTTGAAATCGAATTTCGTCCACCGCACGTCGTAAAAGTTGTGAGAAGGAAACCAAAACACAGAAATACAGTTCCAATTTTAATTTCTCCCCTATATAATGTTTAAAAGAAAATCGGACTCTTTTATACCATTTGTTTTCGAAAGCTTTCAGCTTTTTTACTGCGATGCATCCGCGGTGTCATGGCACGTCAGCCAAATCCACTTCGCTTATTGGATCAGAGCAAAACCTCACCTGCACCGCGATCCTAAACAATAAATTGCCAACGAATGTCACTTAAAAGTTTTGTTAGAACATATTCTGGTCCACATTTTGTTGAATAATTAGCGAAATGACGGAAATTGCCGAATTTTATTAGGCTCGGAGCTATGCGCCATCTATCGTGAGGTACACGAAGCAAGGTAAAGATCAGACTGCGCGTGTGCATAGCCGCCTGTCTGCAAACATGTCGGTGCTAAATATCAACCTCCTTGGTGATGATGATGATGATGATGATAATAATAATAATAATTATTATATATTATAATATTAATAACAATAATAATAATAATAATAATATTTATTCAACTCGGAAAGAGTTGCGACACCACACAAGGCGAGGGGCCCGTACCAGAAGCTCTGTGGTGCCGAAGTTACATGAGCGACAAAGGAAAATACTTTAAAAAAGAACAACAACAAACAAAAACACACTCAGTTCCGTGCCGCAAAGGACCGCAAGTGCGGTATTGCCCCCCTGCAGATGTGTTTTATATCGTCTTTTTCCTTCAGGCCCGCTTTCATCTCTGATGGCAGGGACCACCACAGATTTACTGCCCTGATGACGAGGGTGTTCCGGTGCCGGTCAGTGCGTGCAAAAAGTGGTTGAAGGCCAACGTTCCGGTTCAGCCGCAGCTGCCGAGCGAGAGGAAGCTCAGGAGCCTCTGGCAGGAGGCAGGTTGCCAAGAGCCGGATCGACGAGATTTTCCTGCGAAGGGCCAGAGTGCTCCAACCCATACGTGCCAACAGATCGTCCGTAGCTATGTCCCGGTAATGGGGGACATGAGGGGTCTGCCACCGCAAGATAGTGTACACGGCACGTCTTTGTACATTCTCAAGAGAACTGGTTAAGGTGGCCTGAGGGGGGGTCCCAGACTGCGGCACAGAACTCAAGATGCGGGAGCACCAGTGCGGTGTAGAGCTGCCCCAGTGTTCTTGAGCCGGCTCCTCTTGAGACACGGGTAACAAACCCCAGCATCCTTCGGGCTGGGGAGGTCACTTTAGCAATGTGAGTGCCTAAACTGAGTCGACAGTCTAGACTGGCGCCTAACCACTTTGTGCTGGTCGTTCTGAAGATGTTCACTCCGCCGAGGTTGTAGCAGGGGAGTGCGGAACGCTGCTGCCTGGATGAGGATATTTGATGGCAGTGCACTTGGCAATGTTCAGCTCAAGTCTGTTTTTGCCTGACCAGGCGACAACATTGTCCAAGTCCGCTTGGAGTGGTTGGTGGTCGAGGGGGCGACGCATTGGCTGCACGAGGGTGAGGTCGTCGGCATACAAATGGGGCGTACAACCTAAGTCCCGGGTGATGTCATCGATAAAGATGTTAAAGAGGGCAGGGCTTAGGACACTACCCTGAGGAATCCCCTACACGAACTCTGCGGTGTTAGACCTTTGTCCGCCGAAGACTACGTGGTGGGTACGCCCGAGCAGGAATGACGTTACCCAGTTCAACAGGTTTCCGGATATTACAATGTCGGAGAGTCTCTGCAATAGGATGGAGTGGTCAACTTTGTAGTCGAGTTGGGCGAGCTCGCAGGATGTACGTCCATCTATGGATCTGCTGATGGCATTAGCCGTGGCAGCGAGAGTTAGCTCACAGCTCCTGCTGGGGCGGAAACCACACTGGTTCGAAGAAAGCAACTGGTTCGCCTTCCTAGCGTGCCTCAATGGCCTTCTGTTTAGGGTGACGCCACCCTTTGTAGTACCCGATGCCAACAGCACGCGCTCACAGAGAAAATACAAAGAAATCACCGGAAACAAAATGTCGCCGTAGCACAGTCAGCGCCACGAGCGCGTGCCAGGGACACGCTCTTCACGTGCTTCAGAACAAAAAATAAAAAGAATTGGAAACAAAATGGCCAGATGTCATCACCCCAAGCAAAGCGCACATGAAGGCACCCTACGCCTTCCCCCATCCTAATGTCGCGTGTAGCAGAAATCTGATAAATAGGCTCCCATTGGCTAGAGCGTGTCAACAAGGAACGAGGCTCCCATTGGCTCTCGTGCAACGTAGTTTAAAAAGAAAAAAAAATGCCACCAGAGAGGTTTTCTTTTATGGCGGCGGAGCGCACGCAGCGGCCCTAGAGCCCCTTCATGTTTTAAAAGTAGCGCAAGGTGCGTCGATGCAAGAGGTACGTGCAACCCGCATGCAGCCCTTGGGAAGATCGTGGCGGTACAGAGCAGCACTAAGCTGTAACTGAGCTATATTTCAGACGCCATGTTCTTCCCAGAATGGGCGCGCGGCACGTGTCTCAAGCATTTCTACAACAATGAATGGCGACACTTTTCCCACGATAGAGGGACTTTAAGCGGCCCGGCCGCCGGTAAGAGGTGCGGCAGTGCGAGCCTGGGCACACAGCCCGCTCGGGCAAACTCCGAAGAGGCTGCACGGCCGAGCTCAGCGCGGCGAGGCCACTTCACGAGAGCGCGTGCTCGGTCGTCGGCCGGCGAAACGTGGCCATCCACGCCACTATGCCGCAGACGAGCTAAGGGAGCAGAAGAACGACATTCATACGAGCTCATGAGAAGTGCTTAGGTGTCCTCGGACTTTTTTTGTTCTTCAAGTGCTCTAGTCCATTGACATACGCCGATGGTTAATTAAGTGGCTGTCGACCTATTGAAACGTCGGGCTCCTAAATGTTTACGACTTGGTTGGTGAAGGTCTGTATTTCTCAAATTTGTAACCCAACCAGACGGAGTTCTGTCAAACGTGTTTACGATTAAAACAGCTGCATTTCTAGACATTTATTTTTGCAGTAAGGTATGGCAATATTTAGAAGAATACCACTGATTATCCCTTTCTGCCCATTTCGTGTATTTGCCTTCAGATTTATAATGTGAGCACACAGTCCTTTTTGGCGTAGCCTACGACCCGGTGTTTCACACTGCCGAACAGCGAACAAAAAAGCGCGTTCCGCAGACTCATCAGATGGCGTATTCTCGATTATCATCCTCCCAAATTATCTGAAATATGCTCTGCAAATCTTTTCCGGCGTTTTTATTCTCGATATAGTCACGTCTATAAGTGATTTTGGAGAACCTTAAACAAATGTTTTGTTTTAAGCTGATTTAAATAACATATGTGTTCCTGACGCATATTCAACTCTCAAACATCGAAGTCTGTGCTTATTGAACAATAATTTTATATGTCTGTGGGCTGGACGAAAACAAAGTACACAGTGGCGCGTGGCGGAACTATGACGATTGCGCACGCAGACCGTCAGAAAGCGACTAATTAAATAGCTGTAATGTTGAGCAGAGTATGAAGTACTACTTTGCTCTATTTAACAAAAAATATAGAAAAATAGCTAGGGCGATGTTTATTTGAAAATTGAATTGACCGGCATCTTGACAAGATCAAACCTCAAACGCCAAGCTATGTCGAAAATGTTCACTTCGGTACGCGCTATTTTAGGCCAGATCCGATTTTAGTACGAAGGTCATTCTTTACTGCATGATCATTCGCCTGCGTCACGGTGCTGAGTGTAAACAATATTGGTCAGGAAAGCAAACGTTGTGATTTCCGCTCAGTGTTTCTATAAAAGGTAGACTGAAAGGGTATGTCCTAAAACTTTCCTCTCATTTTGAAAATAGTATTGCTCTTAGCTCAGTTGCGTCGTCATCATATATTTTGTCAAACGTATTTTGTAAACTAGATTTCAGAATATTAATGGCGAGGACGTGGCCATTTCATGATTTTATGCACTGTATTAATTCCTATGTTCAAGAGCACAGCAGGATTCGACTTTTAATAGTGCAACGCGAAGTTGTAGCATTAACGGGCATTTTAGGCGACCTACCAAATTGATAACCTTTAGATTCAAATAAAATATATGCGACTGAGGTAAGAAAAAATAAAAGATGTTGAGCAATATATGTTAATCTAGCTTTCTTTTACTGTCTCATCAAAATTAAATAACGCAATTTATTTTTGTACCTGGAAATGAAACTAGATTCTACGAATTGAAAAATCTTTATAGATACTCGTTTTACCGTTGAAATAGTGCCTATTGCCAAAGAAACGCAGAAAATATGTTCTCAGTTTTGCGGTTCAAACCGGTTCGAACCGTTATGTTTTGCTTACCGGAACTGAACCAGAGCTGGACCGAAAGCCGTAAACCCGAACCGGAACCGAACCAATAAAAATGTCGGTTCGACACCCTGCGTAGAACTACTAGGGGGTCGCGAACTTTTGTCGACCCGGTTTTTTAGGTCGGACTTTCGGGGTTCGACTGGTTCGAACCGGTTCGACGAACCTGTGACCTTTTAACCAGATTCGACCGGTTCGACTTGTTTGGACAGACCTTTATACAAGCATGTCTAGGTTTGGAGGTTGTTTGTTTTTTATGCAAAGGGTTATTTTAATTTTATGAACAGTTGCAATTAAAAGAAACTAATTCTAATCACTGAAAAAGTTAATAACCTTTTTTACTGTATTAACTGAAAACCCCAATCAGTGCTGCTCTTAATTCATCCCTTAGCCACCACCAGCAAATCCGAAGCCAACTGGCCCGCCTGTCACGCATGCGCATAGCAGTCAAACCTGAGTCGAACCTTTGTCGAACTTTTCACGAAAAGGTCGAACCTGGTCGATCTCGAACCTCGACCTGTTCGCGACCCTAAGAACTACGTCTTTCTCCGCTCTTGGAAAGGGGTGCAAAAGTTGGGAGATCGATGTCACGAAAACTTGGTCACGGAAGTGACTAGTGTTTAGGTTCCGTGACGTCAGGTCGTGTAACGTGATCTTCACCGTTAAATTTAGCCGAAAATGCACGGATAACCAGACGGACGAAATTCTAGGATCTGGAGCGAGGTGATCGTAAAAAATATACTTTATTTTCTCATCCTTCTGACGCGCGTCACCTAAAAAAAGCTCCTACGAGCCGGCGAGTTGCCGCTATTTTTACTTGTGGCCGTGAGTACATTGTGAGTAGATCTTTAAAAGTATCTTGGTCATGCGGTTCTGACGTGTGCAACTTCTAAAATTATAAGAGATCAAAACATAACTGTTTCCGTCAAATTAAAAAAACTATCTGTAGAATTACGTAGGTGGCGCAATGTAGTCTCCAAATTCTCAAAAGAAGATATGTGTTATGTATCTGCATACCTGTTCTCAAACTGTTTCTGTACATCCAGTGTTTACATAGATATCAATATTTTTGTAATTTATTCAGATCGGATTTTTTAGAAACTCTTAAATTCAAATATCGTGTTTTTCTTTCGATGCAGTGATTGAAAAGTGGCGTTTTTAAATGCCAAAAAGGCGCATTCTACAACTTAGTAATATTTTCGCTCACCAGATGGCGAAACCCATTCCGCAGTTTGTTGTTTTCGGATTGCGGAACCAAAAACACAAAAACGCGAAATCAGCCCGTTTCTGTCGTTCCGCCCGCCGCCCGCTGCTGCTTACGACGTTGTGTGACATTGAAATCGCCGCCGCCGCCGCAACAACTGCCAAAGTTAACAAAAGAAAGACGACAACGAAGACATAAACAAAGCGCTTCCAGTTCGCCCTCCGTCCGTCCGGCCGCGCTCGCTTGTTATGTGTGTGAGCGACGTGCGTCATCCGTCGACGACTGGCGAAGTACGCTCCGTCGCAATCCTGCCCGCCTCGCTTCCCTGCGTCTTGCGTGGTCGTCCGCCGCGCGGCTTGCGTGAGTGAATTTTACGCCGCTACGCAGTAACCGCTCCCCATTCTTTCGAGCGAGCAGCGGTGCCGCATATTCCGCACTGCCTTTCCTGACGGCTCCACGATGATGGGGACGACGTCAACGCAAGTACGGACCGCGCACCTGACTTGTCGCCGCAGCCGTCGGCCAGCCGACCCTACCTCAGCCGCTACAGCACCGAAGACCACGTCGCTGTCATCCCACGCACCGACAAGGATGTGAGTTTTTGGACGCCGCGTCGGCGTTTTCAAGTCCGAAAACACAGCTGTCGCGCTGCGCTCTGCAGTGACACTACGCGACAGGTCGGTTCGATCGCGGAGAAAAGCAAACAACTGCGACAAAAAACAAAAGGAGGTCGTTGAATCGAGTACGGAGAGAGACTCTCCATGTGGCAACGCACGCTATGGCATTCGTCAGCGTCACCGCCCAGTCGACGTCGTCAACAGCCTCCGGGGTCCTTCTTCACGATCCCGCGGTGGATGGAGGAGCCCGCAAGCAACTGCAGTACCGAAGTCTGCGGTCCCTCGAAGACCCCCGGCGGCGCGGGGTCGACGTCCACCACGACCAAGTCGACGGGGTCGCATAGACCCAAGCTGACCCAGCCTGTTCGATCAGCTGGTTCGGCGGTTCTGCACGCCCGCGCCGCGTCACCTCTCCAGGGTTCCCACCAGCAGCACTACGGACCCGTCAGGACAGGGTCGCTTCGCGACGATCCGGTCGCGGGCGGTCGGCGGCGACCCCGGCGACAGTCGGAAGGACGCGTTCGCGGCCAGACCGGACGCGCTTGGGTCGTTCCCGCGGTCGCCGGCCTCCGGAACGAAGGCAACACCTGCTTCATGAACGCTGTCCTCCAGTGCCTGAGCAACACCGACGCCTTCGCGGAGTATCTGGTGTCCGAAAGGTACCGAGGCGACTTGCTCAGGAAGGGGGTGCTGGTCGGACGACGTCGGGGTCTGGTGGTCGCGTGACCGAACAGCTAGCGCAGGTGATCGCGGCGCGTGGCGAGGCGAGCAGACGCGGACGTCTCAGCCCGCTTCAAGTCTGTGGTCGAGAAGCATGCCAGTCAGTACCAGGGCAGCGAGCAGCACGACGCACAGGAGTTCCTCATGTGGCTGTTGGACAAGGTGCACTGAAGACCTGGATGCTGGGGACGACGGTGCCACTGGAAAGCGGTCGCACAAGAGGCCCAGGTAAGATTAGTTCGTTGGTTCTGTTTGCACGCATGCTTGAGGCTCCAACTATGCTGTCCTTGACAGTTCCTCACTATCAAGGAAACTGTGATTTCTTGTTGATGCTTTTTATGTATACGTTCAAGCTCCAGCTGTGTCGCTGTGATGGTTCCTGCCTCATCAAGGACAGCAGGCATATAGCCAGATTTTGTTTGTCGCCCACGACAAAATGCTGTATGAGAGGGAGGGGGAGAGGAGGTCCCAGCAAAATGAAAGATTTCAGGGTGGCCCCCCCCCCTCCCCCCCCCTCCTGGCTGCGTGCCTGAAGGACATTATGGTCTTTGTCGATGCTCTTTGCATGCTGATGCTTCAAGCTTCCAGTTATGAGTGTCCTTGATGGTGAGGAACCATAAGGTTCCTCACCACCAAGGACACCATGGTTTCTCATTGATTGTATTCGTATGTATGGTTGAAGTGCCAGTCATGGTACCCTTGATGGTTCCTGCCCATCAGGGACATTGTTGTCTCTTGATAATCACATGCCTTGACAATGTAGACTCATTGAAGACTCTTCGAACTTTTTGTGTGTTTGAAGGAACGGGCTATAAATTGTTCACATGCATCGTAACTGTATACAGCCATATCTCATTAATACAAACCCCACTTATTTGGATACTGGCGTCATATAGACACCCATTTCTGGGGACGAACTGGGTAAATGCATGCATTTTGTTTCTTCATTATGAGCAACTCGCATAATAGACTCTTCTTAGGGGAACGGAGGTGTCTATATTAACGAAACATCGCTTTATTTTTATCGTTTTTATGTTATCATTGCTGATCTTCTTGGGATAATATTCATCCCCTCTTTTCTTCCCCTCACCAAAGTAATCCGTTAAAGCACTAAGCTCAGAATACAAATTTTTCTTTCTCTTCTTCAGGAATCAGAGGTCCTTGATCATCAACATCAAGGAATCAGATAGTCCTTGATCATCAACATCAAGAAATCGGAGAGTCCTTGATCATCAACATGAAGGACTCTCCGATTCCTTGATGGTTCCTGGTGAGGACTAGTGTTTGACTAGGACACCATCATCAGCGGTGACTAAGGTGCATGTGCAGGGGTAAATGAGTTTCCTATGAGGGCGTAATTGTAATGTGATAGTCGCTACACCTGATTTTAGTTGGCAGCAAGGCCGCCTGTCACAACCTAGAGTAGGCAGGAAGTTGTGTTGAATGCTGGAATGGTATAGACTGCTGAACACGGGATACTCCATAACTTGCCTCAAAAGGGCGACTGGCATGAAATATGCTAGCCACCGGGAATGATCTGCTGATCGAAAATTATTTATTTATAAGCATTAGTATAAACTGCTCTCCACTGTGTAGTAGCAAGCATAAAAACGGGGCAGACACACCATTTGTGGCTTGCTTTTTTCCATTTACCGCATACAAAACAAACATGCACGCTACAATGCACGCTAGGTGTGCAAGCACAACTTACATGTTAGTGATAGAGGAAATGCGCCTGCAATGTCTTCTTTTTGACGATGCATTTTGACGGCGCCGCCTGCTGTGTCATTTGGAAAAGCGCTTTGCTTTCTAAAATAATTTACAACAGAATGTAGACTAAAACGCCGATTACCAATCACCACAACAGGAGTCGGACATGTAACTTGGCAAGTGTCAACATTCAAACTATATATTGTATGTAGCTACGGTGCAGCATTATCTGAAAATAATTTACTTGAGAAAGATCTCAGATCACACAGCACAACAGTGTCGACGATAGTCGCATCTCGACGATCGGACGAAATCCAGGAGACCTCGTTTTGGGGAGAGCTTTCTTTTTCACAACACCAGCACCAAGGCAAAGGAACGGACCGATGTGTCTGGTTGATTGGTTCGTTCCCCACCCTAACCCAAACAGCTATTTTTGGCGATGACTGAGAAGGTCTCTACGCAGATTATCTCTGAGAGTGGGGAGAACAGCGGTCATTGTTTGCAAAATCGCATCAAGACCCTCTCTTCGTTTTCATGAACATAGGCCAGAAACACTTGAATTGCATGCACTTACCAGCCTTATTTCTCACAGTGAAAGGTAACACGAAAAAGGTGCGCAGCATGCACGAGAAAAATGAAGCGGAAACTTTCAAGAGAGGCCGGAAACCTTGGAATGCAGAACCACAAAACTTAGGCGGAGAATGCTCTGAGCATGTTTCAACAGTCCGAGAGAGCGGCTGAAAATTTCGGTGCACAAAAATCGGTTTCTCAATGTATCGTGTTGGAATTTACTAGACAGGCGCCCGAAGGTGGCGCTTTCATTAATTGAGAGTATGAATACACAAAATCTCGGAGGTCAAACAAAAGAAAATAAAAACTGGTTTTTACCATGAAAAAATTATTGCTAAATTCTTTTCTCAAAATCGTGAAAAAATTGTTATGGGCTATTCTGGCATTTATTACGACTGAAAAAACGGTCAAATGGAAATAAAATACAATAGGCTTACCTATTCTTCACTTTTTTGGGCTCAAACAAGTGCCATAGTGACACAATTTATTATTTAAGTCTACACACAAAGTACAGGGAAAACATAGTTCTTGATTTTTCGTGATTCAGTCAGATGAACCAAGCTTTCCACAATTTTAGTGAAAGCTTCCACTACCTTTGGGCACCTCTGTAGTAAATCCAAGCGTGACATGTTAAGAACCCGATTTATGCGGATTGTCTAAAGTGGGATCAGAGCGCTAGTCCACATGCTGCTGCCACCGGGCCGAAAGGCGGTGACAAAGAGCCAGAACTTGAAGTTGCCTCTTTGTCGTCGAGCGCTTCCATCCTCTGTAGCAGTGGTTTGGGGTCTTGAAGTCCCATTGCTATACCAGCCCCCATTCCTGGCATTCGAGGCATTTGCTGAGCGTCGTGTTCGTCGGAGAGCTGGTCGGGCATGTCAACAGAAGCGTGCGTAGGTACTTTTGTTACCGCGGCCGAGATAAAGAATGCAGTGGTTGTCGCCGCAGGCCGCAGTCTAATCTTTATGGGGCACAGAAATCGGTAGGCGTGCCAATTCTGTGGCTTTCCCGGCATACTTTTGCTCGCCATAAGGTTATTGGCCCTTTCGTAGTTTGCAGTGGTTGCCTGAGTGCGAACACAAAAATGGTTACTAAATCGGAGTGTGAGGCCCACTTTCCTTTCCTCTTCCAAGATGGTTGGGTTCTTGCGTGTTTGTTTTCTTTTTTACTTTCTTATTCGTATCTGGAAGTAATAGGTAGATTGAATGACAGCTTAAAGGGACACTGACAGGGTATTTATGCTCGCCGAGGTTTTAAGTTGTACGTGACATATGAGAGCCCAACTACCCAGAACAGAATTTGCATGCCTCGAAATTCGGTTTCTTTCCATCCGAAAACCGCCGATCAAGAACTGGCCGGTTCAAGTCTCGCTCACTCTCTTTTCCGTGGTCACGGGCCGTTTTCTAAGGTATCGATGCGACCACCAAATTTAATCAAAGTCGTGGGTCCTGAAGGCACACACTCAATATTAAAAATAGAAACAAATATGATACCCATTTTTTGTGGCTTCAAAAGCTGCAACTACGTTGATTGAAAAAAGGTAGCACAGACAACCGGAAGCTTTCTGTGCGTTCACTGCATAATTCTCAACATGGCGTCGTTTCGCGTATCGTGGGACTAGCACTAGCGGATGGCAGCGGACGACGGGCGTTGGACCTCTACTTCAGAACTGTCGTTCACGGTACTGGCGAATTCTGTCTTTCTTCGAAAGACAAATTTCGGACCGATCTAAAAAGTGATATTCATCCCGTACGACATCGCCCGACCAGCAAGCCGATTGCACGAAGACGTCGCCGAGCCGTCGTCCCTTCTCCTGGCTGAAGACATCGCTCGCTCAAACGTCAAGCACGAAGTGCGTACTTCGAGTTGAATACGCACGCGTACGGTTACTTTACGAGGTGCGCATGTGCCCTATGCGTGGTGCTGTTCGACTTCAAGCCGGAGTGCATGTATTGAAGGGAAATCGGCAGCAAACTTCCGACATACAGTCTACCCGCTGCATAACTACACATGATAGAGTTCCTTCAGTAGCTCAGTGGAAAGACGTCCGCTTCACGCAGAGGGCACGGGTTCGATTCCTGGTTTGAGTGTACCTTTTATTTATTTATTTTTTTTGTCAAGCATTCTGCGATGTTCACATTTCTTTTTTTACAATTATCACAGAAAAAAAATTGTTGTGGAAGATACGTCGCTGAACTAAATGGTATGGATTCCATTTTTGACACCTGCGAACTCAATGTATATCACTTTCCACAAAATGCAAGGAGCATATGAATCGGGTAGCGTCCGCTTTCCGAGCTTTGCGTAATGGTTCTCCAGTAGTTGCAGCCAGCCATTGATCCCGACCCGTTGATCTTTCGGAAACTTGTGCACTTTGGCCACTTTCAGATGCGGGACATGTGAGGCAACTCTTCACGCAACGTCTTGGGAGTATTCTTTTCGGAGCTGATCACGGGAATTCACCACGGCACTTGGACACTCTACTAATTGCCAACACTTAAATGTACAAAACAACTCATCTTGAAGTACAGAACAGCGAGCGGAACAAACAGCTGCAAAGGAATACCACGGCAAACGAATGCATTTCGTCTGCTACATGCAAAAAGAGGAGGAAAAAAAAAGAAAAAACCGCATGGTCGGGTGTAGTTACGGGACTTCCGCCACTCACACTATCCTCTCCACTTCTCCGTTTCGGTTTCGATTTCGTGCAGTTGCATTTTATGGCTTTATTATAAAAATATGTGACTCTGTAGCAAAATATTAATTGGGTAGTATTCCGACACCATAATAAATCGCCTGACAAAAAAGGAAAAAAAAATTTTGGGGGTGTCAGTGTCCCTTTAACCACTTGTAGCACTGTGTTCCTGTGCACTTTAAAAGGGCTGTGCAATGATTTTTAGGACCTTGGCCAATTAACTGCAAGAATTAATCCCTGTCGGCTATAAAACGAAGAACAGAAAAGCATGTATTCCTTGTGCATGCTGGTTTTTATTTTGAAAAAATACACATCGAAGGTTAAAATGCTTCTGAACTCTCGCGCACGTCTCTGAGTGACGTTTCTGGAAGACTGCCTGGTTTCCTGTTTCCCATTGGGTTCTCTCTTCAGAGACCCCAGCCACTTCCCCTGCGATATTGTCAACTTTCACCAGAGGTCGGCATTTTAGGTCGCCCTCACTCACCCTCACCTTCACAGCCATACTCACCTAAGCCCCTCACTCACCCTCACCCTCACAGCTACCCTCACCTTCAGCCCCTCACTCACCCTCATCCTCACAGTCACACTCACCTTCAGCCCTTCACTCACCCTCACTGAACCCAGGGATTCCATTCCAGCGCCAAATGCGCCATTTTGCGCCTGAAGCGATTTCCTGCGCCATCCTGATGAATTTTCCGAAATTGCGCCAAATCGCGCCAAAGTGCTCCAAAAGCCGAGTTTGCGGATTGGACGGCATTTTTGCGCCACCTACCCGAGCCAACAGCAACCTTACACAAGTGAGACACCTAGCGGAACCCGGAACTGGTCCCGCGACCAGTTCCGGCACTCCGCCTAGCGACTAGAAACTGAAGGTGGGTGTGACATTTCTTGTTTCTTCTTCGCATCTTGGTTATACCCGTGGCGTGGTTCGATCGAGTTTGATTTCTGCCAAGGTTCACGGTTTTGTGCAGTTACGCCACGCTTATGTTAGCCCGCTGTTCAGAACAGCCGGCATTCAAGGGGACTGCTGTGCATCGAATGCAATAAAGAAGGTAAACCCCCGTGCAGTGGCGTCTGCGGAGGGCGGGGGGACGGACCGCCCCGGGTGCAGCGCTCAGGGGGTGTCGCGGCGGGCCACGAGCGGGGGGGGGGGGGAGAGCGGGCCACACAAGAGCCGGGGGGGGGGAGCGAGGCCACGGAGAGCGGGGGGGGGGATGTCGCGGCGGGCTATTGCCCGGGTGCCGCTGACCCTCGTGACGCCACTGCCCCGTGACTGGCTGACCTCAGTTAGGCTTTCAGTCAGACTTTCGCTCTACGTGACTGGGCGAACCTACGTGGCGTTGAGCCACGGGTTCGCACGTGGCTCTACGCTTGTTGTCTTTCTTTAGTATTAATACTCATTACACATAATTGATTCCTCTAAAAAATTTTCCCCTGATGGTTTTCAACTGGAATATGGCATGAAGCACATTTGCGTTATAGTGAAAGATGCCTGGTGAAATACGTGCCAACTTCAAAATTCTTGTAAAGTCAACTTGGTTGCTGTAAAGCGCTAAAAATGTGTATTTACATGCTACAAAGTGCACAGAAAATGAACATTTATTGTTCATTTTCTGTTCCAGAATGCATATTTTGGTGCTCCAAACTGCTCCAGAACGCATATTTTGGTGCTCCAAACTGCTCCAGAATGCATATTTTGGTGCTGCAAACTGCTCCAGAATGCATATTTTGGTGCTCCAAAAATTGCTCCAAATTGCATTTCAGCGATTGGATCCCTGTGAACCTCATGGCCCTCCGCCCCACGCACTCATGCCCACGGCCCTCACTGCCCTCACTGCCCTCACGCACTCATACCCCTCACGCCCCTCACACACTCATGGCCCTCACGCCACTCACCGCCCTCACGCACTCATAGCCCTCACGCCCCTCACCACCCTCACGCCCCTCACCACCCTCACGGTCCTCACGCACTCATACCCCTCACGCCCCTCACGCACACATGGCCCTCACGCCACTCAGGCCCACTTCAGATAGGGCAATTTCGCCCAGAAACTTGACGTCGCAACACCAGCAAAATTGGCCGCCCGCGTTCACACGCAGCAACCAATTGCTGCAATTTGCCATCATCATCATGAAATTTTATTTTTCTTGCACTATTTAGACACACAATTACGTGCTATAAACATGTTTTTATACATTTAAATCTTGTTGAGAATACTAATTCATCTTTCTGAAACGGTTTATTTCCAAAAACAATAAATTTTATACCAGAACCAAGTCTTTTGTTGTCATCATCACCTGCACGGGATCACGTGAAAATATTGCGTCCCTGATTGGATGCAGCCGCTTCAAACGTCTTCGAATTGCTCCGAGTAGCTCCGCTTGTTTCGAGCCGGACCCGATCTCAGCAATTCATGTTGATCTAGGGAAAGCTAGGGAACAACCCGCCAGCAACACCAAAATTGCTGAGAAAGTTGCTCCATCTGAAGGGGGCCTCATGCACTCACCGCCCTCACGCCCCTCACGCAATCATGGCCCTCACCGCCCTCACGGCCCTCACCCCTCTCGCCTCACCCTCATGCCACTCACTCACTCACCGCCCTCACGCCCCTTACGCACTCATGGCCCTCACACCCCTCATGCACTCATGGCCCTCACACCCTCATGCACTCACCGCCCTCACGGCCCTCCTACCCCTCACGCACTCATGGCCCTCACGCCACTCATGGCCCTCACGCCCCTCACGCACTCACTGCCCTCACGCCCCTCACGCACTCACGGCCCTCACACCCCTCATGCACTCACGGCCTCACGCACTCACGGTCCTCACTCACCTGTGAAGATGAGGGTGAGGGAGGGTGAGTGAGCGCCCTCATGAGTGAGGTTTGCCGAGGTATGACTTTCATAGGGATTAGCATCGCCAGGAGGTCGCTGTGAGCGATCGACACAAAAGACGGTTCGCCACAGGGGTGACGGTGAGTGTAGCAGCAGGGGGGACAGGTTTCGTTGACTTCCGCGTGTCACCCAGAGACATTTCACCATGGCTCCCGTAACTGCCACACGTACTCTGCAAATGGGCAACTACTTTTTTTTTTTCGCAATTACGCAGAGGAATAGCAATTTTTTTGGAGGCAAGATGGCATATTTTTTGTCACCTGTTCCGAGATAAACAATATAAAAACAAACTGCAAATTTTTTTAACTTTAAATTTGTTGCACTATTTCTTTAAGGAACCATGAAATGGTGTTTTAATTGTTCCTCATACTATACTTATTTTCATCTCGAGGACCAGAGTAAAATTTACAGGCCACACAAAAAGAATGAGACAAGTAGTAAACAACATTTTGTGCAAACACCCTTTGTCAAGTTTTTTCATTTCTACGCCCATTGCTCTTATATTTTCAAGGCTCTGCAAAACATTTTCAGTATATGTTTGAAAGATATAGGACATCATTGTAGTATTAATTGGAGATAAACAGTCTGCCTTGTGTGGAAAATGTGGGTACAAGTTTTACCTTCACTTATTGGAGGACCTCGCATCTGCCGACGAAAGAGTCATCTCTTCTAAACGCACATTACTGCGAAATTGCTATTTTTCCTACCGAGTAATTACTAAAAAATTCCAGTATTACGGAAGAATTACTGCAAAATTGCTGTATTTTTCTACCGAGCAATGCACTGCTATTCCGCTTCTCACTTGTTTGGCGGATGAAGTCGTATCCTGGAGGCAACGGTATTCCAGAAGTAGCTGCAAGCGTACAACTTCGCGCCAGGTGGTCGAGTGCTTCGGTTACGAGCTCCATCTTGTTGCCTTAGAGAAATACGAGGTGTAAATCAGATGCGTGCACAAGACGTGGACAGACATAAAGGAGGCTTGATAACTTCGCTTGCTCACATGATCAATCAAGTTCGATAGCCCAACGTTTGCAGGGTTTTTGCAGGAATTTCATTTTAAGCAGTCGGCGTGTTTATTTCATGAGTGCATTGTGCAGAATTTGAAAGGGCAACCAAAGTCGATGATACACTTTGTGGGAACAACAGTGAATATCCTAGAGCCACTGAACAAGCTGCGCTTAAAGCAGGGGTCTCAAATGTGCGACCCACGGGCCGTATACGCGGCTCGCTACGTTTTCAGGACGCGGCCCGCACGTGTCCCGTGGCTGCGAGCCATTGTTCATATACATATGCCTCAAGTGCCGCATGCACCATAAATAATGATCTTGTCGTCCATTCATTTCCACTGAAAACATAGCTCTGCTCTTTTAAGAAGTTCTGGCATATTCAGCATTAATCTGTTTTCCTTTAGATCGAGGAGAGTTTCGTCTGGCATACCGGTAAGCAGAGCTGGGCAGTATTGCGATACAAATGTATTGCGATAGTATTTTAGCGGTACATTTTGTATTTATGTTTCTGTAACGCTATACATACTTTTAATCAGTATCTGTATTTCACTGTCGGAATACATTTTTCATGTATTCCTTGTATTGCGATACAATCACAAGCCATTGTATCTCGTTAAAACTTTCAAGGAATCAATAACATTAAGCATAAACTCGAGCGACTGCCTTGTTCTTTTTTTCTATCAAGCAGACCATGGTTTGTAACGAGCATTTTGTCCCCGAGTTTGGTGACCTCCTTCCCTACTGCGCAAATATAACGTATGCCTCCCCGGGGTGAATCATTTGGCTGACTATTCCGTACTTTCAAAACATTGAAGGAAATGTGTGCACGTGTTTCACAAGAGCGCTGTGTACTCCCTGTCCCATTTAATTTAAAGATGGTAAAAATTCTGAATCAAAAATGAAGGTGTTCCTTTAGATCATTAGATAAAAGACCACCAGTTCAATCCAAGGTGACGTCTTGAAATGACTACAGAAAAGGCACCTGGATTGGACTAGAGGATGCTGACCTGTTGGCGTGATGTAGGTAGACTCGAAATATATTAGAGGTTCATGTGATTTTGCTTCACAATGTACAAGACGTGCAAGATATCTAAGAAGAACTGTGATTCATTCTGGATGGGAAGTCCAACCTATAATTGAGGTCAGCTTTCTGTGGCAATCCAGAGAGAGGAGGAAAGCGCGTGTACAGCGGTTGGTGCACCCTCTCCCCTAGCATTGACTGCATTGCCATAGAAAGCTGACCGCGAGTATAGTAAAGACCCGCTTGGTTTCACACACATCTTTATGTTAAGAATAAAATGCCAATCCGATGCCAAAAATTGCTTTGGCCTCAAGAATGCACAATTTAAATTTCAAGTTACATCTCACATTAAATGTGCATTTTTTTTTCTTACTAAAGGACATGTTTTTTGCATTTAAAGTGCAAACCTTGTGAACGAAGCCTACCCACTACCACCTCTGAGCCGAGGCTTTTTAATATACTGTAAACGACTTAATTTTCGCGCGTTTTGCGAATCGCTTACAGTTTGCGAAAAATGGGTCCTGCGAACAATTCCGGTAAAATGTAAACACATTGGAATCTATATTGAGAACCCACCGCGTCGTGAAAATTAGAACCCGCAAATTATTCCAAAACTTCAGCTCTGACCTAAATTGCGAAATATTGAGCCCGCGAAAAATAAGTCGTTTACAGTATAGAGACCAAAGAAATAACTGTGGGGTTGAAGATGGCGTAATAAGGCAGGCGAGCTGGCTAAAGTTAAAGGAGCTGTGCAACAATTTCAGTGCTTTGCTTAAATAATTTGGGAGTTGGTGTCTCAACCTTTCTGACGTAAAGAACAAAAAACCGCTTTTGCCTGCATGTCCTAGTTTTTATTTTAAAAATGGACAAAGATTGAGGTTTTCGGCACCTCTCAACTCCTTCACCATTTTCCGAGTCACGTGCGCTGTGACGTCAATGGGGGTCGCACGGAGTTCTGGTGAAGCTCTCTCCCTAGAGCCATCAGTGAGCAGCGAGAACTCATCCACTCGCGACCTCGTGACCACGAGTTGGCGCAGCACGAACAATACGGTGAAAGGAGGAAATTCTCCTGTCCGGCGCTCCCCGTCCCCCTCCGGCTTCTGGCGGCTGTTCGCGGTAGCAGATAGAACTGACGGTTTTGTTGACCTTGGATAGATGGTGCCACCAAAACTCCGTATAATGAACGTTTTGTCGATGATACCAGGTTTTTGACGCATTTATAGTTATGTTGGAATGACAAGATTTATGGAAAAGTTACCTTTTATCCAGCAGGTATTTGCACAACTTTCTATCTTTCTACAAGACCCCCATTGACGTCATGCCGCGTAATTCTCATGGCCGCCGCTCGTGGAACATTTTAATTTTTGCCTCGCGATTTCGCGGCTGAATCACATTTCGAAGGAAGGAGGTCTGTTTTCTGTGCTTTGTGACAAGATAAACAATGTCAAAAGCAGAAGATGCCAATTCTTTCAACAATAAAATTGTTGCACAGCTCCTTTAAGCATTTCTAAAACCCAAGACGGAGGCTACAAAGAGGGGATGGAAGTGACCTTGGCCATTGTGTAGCTTGTTTTTTTTCTTTTTTTCTTTTTGACGATTGCAAGCGTTTGGGGTGTTCCGTCCGTGGATAAGTGACCTTGGCCATTGTGTAGAGGGAGGGTCATTTGTTTTCTCAGGACCCTTTGACCATCTTTTGTAGTCGTTTGTAAACTGTATGGAACCATTGGGCCATGTGCAAGTGGAGGGCAGTGTGGAGATGATGGGTATAAAAGAACTGTCCTCAATAAAATTTAGTAGCTGTGTTTGAGACGTCTTGTGTTTGTCCCCTCTTTGCAACCTCCGTCTTGGGTTTTAAAAATGTTTAACAGTGAGATGCTTCAAAAATTTCTCAGCGTGAAAGCAATCTTCGTTCATTTTAAAATGAACCTATGTGTTCGTCGACAACCGTGGAAGCTTAATCTCGTTAGCTGATGTAATGATTTCCCGAACTCGGCGGCGACTGATCGACAAGCTGTTTGTAGGTTACTCCTTCTCAAATATCATTGAGAGTAACGGACCAGTCGTATCTATATATTTGTTTTAATGCGAAAGCATTAACTGTCTCATGGAGCCAGCTGACGTCATCAGTTTGAAGCGCGAAAATGGCACCCAGTTTCCTTCAGTTCCATTGGCTAGCGCGCGTCGACGGGGCTCCCATTGGCCGCTGCGCTTGTCAGTTTCCATGACCGCTCACCCCATGGCGCTGCGTGTCCATCAGCGCACCGTTGCTCCCCTGGGTACGGAGCATCCAAGGTCACCGTGCCCAGGGGAGCACACGTGCTGACTGGCGACGAAAAGTATGCAGCCGACGAAAAAGGGAGCGGACAAGCGGCTTGCATGCTTTCGCATTCACGACTCATAAGGAACGCTTAGGTGTACCTCAATTTTTTTTTTTCCTTTTTTGAACAAAATTATTTTAATTAAAATTTCAAGCACAAAAGGAAATACACTCTCCTGTAAAAATCACCATGTTTCATATTTTTCTTTGGGCCACCTCAAAACAGAATTCACGGCTCTTTAAATGGCAAAACGCAATTTTGTTTATTGCTAACACATGAAAAGCTAAAATTACTAGCGAAGGGCACTTCATAGCCGTTTCATAAATAGCAACTTGTTACCGGTAATACGAGAGTTGGCATCTCAAATAGTTTATAAAAATAATTTCTGTTCCCGCTGAAATGTATTGCTGTATTTGTATCTCAAAATACTTAAAACTATATATTTCAAATATATTTCTGATATGTATCGCAATGAATTTGCACAGGTGTATTTTAGTACCAGTACTTTAGCTGATTTTGCCCTATATTCCAGTATTTTTATTTTCAAATACTACATTTTAGATTATCTCTGCCCTACCCTGCTGTTAGGAAACAAGTATTTTCTTATAATTCTACCATAAATATCGTCAGGAAAGCAAAAATCTACCGAATGAAGAAATTTTCTTTTGAGACGCATTATAAACTCAGATAATTCTTGAGTCAATTGAGTGATAAAGTAACGATTGTGCGCTTGGTTTCTAGTTCTATACGGAGGGCAAGTCGTCTACCTCTAGCGCTCGAGTTGCGGTAACGTCAGAACGTCGCCGAGCTCTGATTGGCTTTGACTGAAAGGATAGCAGGTAGGTCTCATTGTTAGCTGCCTCAATGTCTACTCACTCTTTTTCCAATCGGCCAATAAGAGCTCAGCGTTCAGACATCATTGCAACCCTTGCACAAGAAGCAGACGAACTTGTGCTCTGGATCGAAAAACATCAGTGCGTCAGCGGGACGTTGGTATTTTACATCTTGTGATCACTCTATAGTCCGTTGCAACCTAAGAACGAAGGGCGAGGGTAAGACGGGCCGGGGAGGAGGAAGCAGACGGAACGCTGGAGAAGAGAGGGGGAAACCTCCTTCTCTCTTTAGCGTTCCGTCTGCTTCCTCCTCCCGGCCCGTCTTACCCTCACCCTTCGTTCTTAGGTTGCAACGGACTATAGGTACAAACAATATCTTTTTATTTTTCCTTAAAATATATTAACTTTCTTTGTTTTTTTTTACGGCCTTTTTTGCTTTATGTTGGCCCTCAAAATTTGGGGGGGGGGGGCTACGTGGCCCCCATATTAAAATGAATTTGAGACCCCCGGCTTAGAGTATCGGCACAACAAGTTCACTCCCCAGTTATCTCGCGGGTGCCGCCATTTTGGTGTTCGGCGCAAGACGGGCTTGATCACCGACAGTCACCGCTTGCAAGCGTGATTTCTTTAGCTTTAGACGCGTCATCGGGTGGCTCGGACAATGTTGTTTTGATTTGTGGCGGACTGCTTTTAAAGATTTCTGGCAGACGGAAAACACGTTTCCTCCGATCCTAGACGAAGCTCGAGCAGCCAGCATTTTAAAGGGGCCCTATAACAACTTTCTGACTGGTTTTTAATTTGCACCGAACCTGAGCGCACTGAACGTAGTAACTTAATGAAACTTTTCTTTTCTCAAATTTTGCTTTGTTTTAAAAGTTATAGGCAAATTAGAATTACAAAAACAAGCAAAAAAGAACCCCCTTCATGACGTCGTAGGTCCTGGCTTCAGTGGCCGTGAACTAGAGGAGGGATAGTGAGCTTATCGAGCGCTCACGGCTGCCGTACTCTGTGTCGACTGCGCGAGAGGGCTCCACTAAAGCACGTGTTGGATAGGCTGTATGAAACGGGTGGCCAGGGCGACTCGAATTGCATTTGCTGCGCGATTAAAGACTAATTCGACATAGCACTTCATTGGCCACAAACGACAGCAAACACGGGGTAAATGTCAGCTCAGAACGGGAGCCACCTCGCGCTGCCATACCGCCAAATCGCCAAATCGCCATCCGAGCCTTCGCCGAAAGCCTTCGGAACGCTCGGAACCGGTCGGATCCTCGAGCCAGTATACGACCGCAGCGCCGCCGCGTATGTCAGGGACCTTTCTACGCTCGTCATTCGTCGGCGCCTTATCCCACTAGCCCTTTCTAGTATGCGCCGTTTTTTCCGCCGCTTAGTGGCGGGTGTGTCGACGGGTCATTTCTTGTTTCCGTTCTTTATAAACTGCATTTGTTTCTTTTCTGATCTAAAATACTGAACAAAAACTACTTGCATACATAATTGAAACGGTTCGCTTCACTTTTATTTTGTATCTCAACTAAAAAAATTATTTTAGCGGCTCTGACCAGTAGTAAGCCCAGGACCAAAGACGTCACATATCGCGCACTTTCAACAACGCGGGTCGCCCTCGTAAGTGGAGGGGGTTTCCGCGTCGTCCGGTTAAAATATGATGCACTGATATTTAGTTACTCTCTCCGTGCCCACTGGCTTGCCCGAACCCCAAGAGACGTGGAAACCGCAAAAAGGTAGACGCTTAAATAGGATTGCAAGGCCCCTTTAAGCACAGAGATGGCCGAAATGTTGTTGCTCTGTAGCTTAAATTGGAGGCTCTAGCCTCGCCATCAAAGAAAGCTTCAACGGGGAGCCGACGGCGTGGCCAGTGGGCCCGCCCGCATTTCTTGGCAGTGTGCAATGCGACGGAGGGACAAGGGCATGGTCACTTACGGCCATTCGAGCGATTTGAAGTCGGGGAGCGCAATTCTCGCGGCCGGTTTTCCCACTTGTGTCTGCTTATGACCGTGTGCCTTAGAACCTCTTCAAATATCTTACGACTGGCGCCACCTATTGGGTAGCCATGGAGCCCTCGCAGTTATCGCACCTCTTTGGCGTGCGAAACCTTTGGCAGTGTCGTGACGACCATATCTCGTAGACAGTATGCACGTTTTGTAAACACTCGTTTCTCTTTCTGCCACGTTTTTTTCGGTAAGGCCGAACCGCAACTGGTGAGCTTCCCGGCACTTCTGGGATGTCCATTTCAAGGACGTTTGTGCACCCAAGCTCGCTCAAGTTCGTAGCAAAGCACTCCCGATACTCGTTCAGGAGGTCAAGGAGCTCATTCTTTTGCCCCTCGGTCACTGACGGACCTACTTCGACCTGATTCTTGTCTATCGGCTTCCAAATTTCCGTGGTTAAAACCCCTTGTTTCTCAGTTTCGTAAGTCTCTTCCGCTCGGTTTCTCTGGTTGTCCTCTTCGCCGGGTGTCTTTACAATGTCGACCGCAGTGACACGTCCAAGACGTTGTCCCTTTTTAATGACTACATCGTTATTTCCGATTGGGAATACTGGAACAGCAATCTCTCCGTCCCTCATGTCGAGAAGAATTTCTTTTCCACAGTTGTTGAAAAGGACGGGGCCAGTGATATCAGATTCTGATGACAGCGTGATCCAATTTATCGCGTTCGCCTGGAGGGTGGACCTTTCGGTTGTCTTTACAATCAACTTGGGGTCGTCGCTCAAGGGTTCGAGGTGGGAGAAAGGGCACTGACTCTTGTGCCAAAAGCGTAGACATCCGCCCAGCCTAGCATAGGTCACGTACGGGAGCTCGGTGAAAGTTCGACCAACGAGCAGGTCGACCGACTGGGCCTCGTCTGGTACAACAAAAATTGTGATGTTCTTCCCAGTAACGCCGTCAATCTCCAAGTCTGCTTTGCATTTACCAATTGTCCTTACTGCCGGGACGTCCTGGTTGCCGAATCCATAAAGAGGTGTTGCGTCTCTCATTAGCTCAGCACCGCAACGCGCCGCCGCAGACGCGCGCAAGAGGCATCCGGAACTTCCGGTGTCAATCATTCCAATGAGCTTTTTGTCGTCATTCCATGTGACTTGCTGAGGAGCACTTCAGAGAAACTCCTTTCTTTGGAGTTGCTTATGGTGTTGGTCTCACTCCTTGGAGCTCTTTCGATGCAGTGACGTTGAGTGTGCCCGGTTTTTCCACAGCTCAGGCACTTTAGTGGGCGCTTTGGCTCTGGACAGTCGCGCGCGATGTGACCGAACCGTGAGCAGTTGTAGCACCTACGCTCACCCTTTTCGTTGGTTATTGGTGATCTCTTATCCTTTTTGTCTCTCTCGACAACGGTTTTCTTGACAGACGTCATACCCGCGTCTCGATTTCGCGGTGGGTCGGTAGCAGCCCCTTTTTCACGCTGTCCACCGAAGCGCTCTTGTCGCTCCCGATCGATTCTTTCGAATTCCTGTATGTCGTGTAGGAGGTCATCACCGTCCTCGTGTGTTCTCCCCATGAACATGGTGCACAGTTGTCTCGAACGCAAGCCAGTGAGTACTTGCTCGCGAGTATCGCAGAAGTCGAGGTTTGCCTCTCCACAAAGACGGATCTTCGAGTGAAAGTAGGCGATCGTGCTCTCGTTTCGCTGCTGGACGCAGTCTTGCATTCTTCTCCAGCTTTCCGCTGCTCGAGTCTGGCTAACAAATGTTTGTCGAAACTGGTACTCTAGATCTTCCCACGACGCAATTTCTGCATGGCGTGAGCGTAACCAGTCTTTGGCAGCTCCTGTGAGATGTGATTTTGCCGTTTCCAGGAGGAAAGGTGTCGGCCACTTGTGAAGAGTCGCCGTCCTTTTTAGCTTCTCAATCCAGTCTCGCGCTGCTGCTGCTGCGTCCTCGCTTCCGTCGAAGTTGGATATGTTCTTACTGAGGTCAGGCATCACCTGGAACGTCGCCACGCCGCTCACGTCCGCTGCGCTTGACTGCGCCGGAAGGGCAAGTCGTCCCAAGAGGTCCGTTAACAAACAATCCTTTTCTCGAATCATTCCCAAAAGCTCGCGCAAAGAAAACTTGTCCCCCATGGAGTGAGCAACCTCAGGTGAACCTGCCTGGCTCGGAGACGCTCCTGATGCTTCCTGGTTCATGGTGAAGCGTTGAGCTGTATACGTGTAATTACACCCAACACACAGGCTCGCACAGACAATATAAAGCCGCAACATAATACACTACATCTCATACGCAAAATGAAAACTCTGTTAAAAAAGAGTTCCACAGGGAGATGAAAAATCCGACAGTACCTGAACCTTGAGTTCAGCACAGTGGGAAGCCACAAATCGTAGGCACTCACACACACGTCGCCCACCTGTCGCACTGTGGGTCGCTCCAACCGGACTCTGATCGCACCTGACTCGTCGATCCAGGGTCTGCGGGTTTGGATGCCTGACGTACTTGATTGCTTGTGTCACTCTTCGGTCCGCTCTTTTCGAAGGAGTTGGTTGATAATCCCACTTCTGATATGTAATCGATGGGTTGTTTCAAATATAATAACTTCTTGAAAGTAATCGAGGTCTTGACAAATGGGTTTTTGGAATTAAAGAAACACTGGATTTAATATTCTTGATAAAATTTTGGTTTACAAGACGGACACTATTGGTGGTCGCGTACCACCATCGCTCACACACTCTCGCTTTGAGTCCCGCTGTTAGACTGCCGCATGATTTTCCCGAGCAGCCCGGTCTCGCCCAAGGCTGTAACCCGATCCGCATCCAGCCCGACGCCAGCCAGTCGCGCCTTCAAGGCGCGAGCATTCACGCGCCAGACCCCCGGCGCCGAGGAGTTCGAATAAATCACAATCTTTCGAGAACACATCCTTGCGCCCAGCGAAATAAAAGTAAAAGGCAAAACACACTGGCGCTCGCTTGGAATGCGCTCGGCGAAATAAAATAAAAGGGCCAAAACAGATGGCGCTTGCTTACAGTTTGAACTCGCGAATGCCGTAGAACCTTGGCTCTAGTGAAATGCAGTTCCGGGGTCACTTTATAGATGGTGCCAGTGTGCCAGCGCATTCTCTCGGCGTAAGAGATGGCAAGAACTCGGTCCTATGAAATACAAGTGTGTGAAAGAACCTTTACCGTAAACCAGGGCTGCACAACTCAAAAATGATGCGGGCCAAAAAAATGTTTATTGGGAACTACGCAGGTCTTTAATAACTGGCAGATAGGTTTAAAATATCTGGCATCATCGCACTGCTTACCGTCTTGAGCATATCTCGCAGTGTCATGTCCGCGGGCCGCACACAAAGTGCCCGCAAGCCGCATGCGGCCCGCAGGCCGCATGTTGTGCACCCCTGCCGTAAACAATCGAATTTAGTCCCTGTAACCCGGTTTGGTGCGTCCCATGCATTCGTAGAGGGTTTTAAATTGCCAGCTCTCTTCAACGTGCTTAAAGTTAGGGCCTGGAGCCAAAATCAGAACAGCACTGATTGAACGTGGAGCGGACCACAATTTCAACTGATCATAATGCCGACTTGATTCAAAGTGATGTATAAACTTTGAGTTAATCCAAATTTCTTTTCTTTTTTTTTTTTAAACACAAAATAAATGGTGATTACTGCCCTTCATGTTTACCGGCCTAATATGACGTAATTCGGTTCCGATAACCACCTTCCAAATCGTGTGGTCGCTAAACTACAAAATGTATTTTTCACTAGAACAGTAAAATATTTACGCAGTTGCTCGCCCCTTAGCGGCTAAAAAGGCTGGGAAAATTCGAACTGGGAAAATTAGTTTTCTTTTCACGACCCCTTTAGGTGGATTCGTGGAAAAGGTATGATCATCCACGTGCAATCTTTTTCCCCGTAATTGCTCTTGTTCCTATCATTTTATATGACGTACAAAATTCCTGGAAAAAAAGAAAAAAGTTTATTATATTGAGAGTCATTTACAGCAGCTGGCAGCCCATAGGGATCAATTATACGGTCATTCACTGGCAAGCGTTTGCGTTCGACTCGAAGGTGAATCACGCCTGGCAAGCACTTGAGCAATATTTTTCCCCTATGCGGTCGATAAGATAGTGGCCCCGCTGAACGAGAACTACACAATGCGAAGTTGGGGACTTGTATCTCTCGATGCGTCCACCACTCTCTCTGTTTGCTTTCGGTCTTAACCCCTTTCTGACCTGTCATATTCTCCGTATTCTCTTCCACGTCATAATACGCCGTCTGAAACCTTTGCACACGGTGCTTGCGCGGACAATTTGTTTCGTAGCGGAGTAGTTTTTTTAGACTCGTTCAATTTGGTTACATCCGCATAAAAAGTGTGTACCCAGCCTGCATACTTCCGGTATTTGTTTAAGATAGGCTGTACATGTAAAACAAACGAGGTGCAACACGATACACTGAATCTGCCTTGTCTGGTGCTGTGAATTCTGTAGGACTTTTTTTCTTTTGCTGTTACCATATTTTTTGGACTATAGTTCGCACCCGCTGCTTAGTGGTTGCATAAATCTTCTCGTACACAGCACCCTCTTCACAAAAGCCCCCTTTAGTAGCTCACAAAGAAGCTTGGATTGTACATAGATTGTCATTTACACGCGAAAGTGGACCCAAGAGGTGCTGGAATTTATTTTCACAAAATTGTGTATTTATTTTTGCATGTTCAAATTTCAGTCACTTTCAAAGTACTTTCCACCTAATGCAATGCACTTGTCGAGACATATCTGCCGATTATTCGGAATAGCCTTTAAAGGAGCTGTGCAACAATTTCAGTGCTTTGCTTACATAATTTGGGAGTTGGTGTCTCGACCTTTCTGAAGTAAAGAACAAAAAAAAAAAACGCTTTTGCCTGCATATCCTAGTTTTTTTTTTTTTTAATTTGACAAAGGCAGGTTTTTGGCTCCTCTCAACTCTTTCACCATCTTCCGAGTCACGTGCGCTGTGGCGTGAAATGGGGATGCGCAGGGTTCCAGTGAAGCTCTCTCTCTAGAGCCATCAGTAAGCAGCGAGAACTCACCCGCTTGCGACCACGTGACCACATGCTTGCGCAGTGCGATCAACATGGCGAAAGGAGGAAAGCCTCGTCTGGGTCCGGCCATTTTCGTCCGGCCCTGTCCCCCTCACCCTCCGGCTTCTGGCGGCTGTTCGCGGTAGCAGATAGAGCTGACGGTTTTGTGGACCTCGGATAGATGGCACCACTAAAACTCCGTATAATAAAAGTTTTGTCGATGATACCAGGTTTTTGACGCATTTATATTTATGTTGGAACGACAAGATTTACAGAAAAATCACCTTTTATCAATCAGGTATTTGCACAAGTTCCTATCTTTTTACAAGTCCCCCATTGACGTCATGCCGCATGGTTCTCATGGCCGCCGCTCACGGCTCCAGGTCAGGAAATATTCTAATTTTTGCCTCGCGATTACGCGGCGGAATCGCAACATTTCAAAGGAAGGAGATGTAACTTCTGTCCTTTGTGACAAGATAAACAATGTCAAAAGTAGAAGATGCAAATTCTTTCAACGTTAAAATCGTTGCACAGCTCCTTTAAACTCGTTGAATTTTATACCTTTCGGCGCATTTGCGGTTTTTGTGTTTCACCTCTTCCTTATCGCCAAAAACCTTTCCCTTTAAGAAAGTTTTTCATTCGGGGAAATAAAAACAAGTCACGCGGGGTGAGGTTGGGTGACTAGGCAGGTTGGGGTGCGGGGTTCATGCTGTTTTTGGTGAAAAACTGCCGAATTTCCAGTGCGGTGTGGGCAGGTGCGTTGTCATGGCGGGGGGACCAGTGTCGCCATGACACGGGTTGTCATCCTGCCCACACCGCACCGAGTGTTCGGCACTTTTGAACGAAAACAGCATGACGCTTGTGCCTCCCCCTTACCCCCGCTCACCCCTTGTGACATTCTTTTCTTCCCCGGATGAAGAAAAGTTCTCCAAAGGACAATTTTTGCCTATGTATAAGATGTGAAACAAAGAACAATAGAAGCACTGAAAAGCATCAGAATGGAAGAGTTTAAAGGCTATTTCGAGTATTGGGAGAAACGTCTCGACAAGAGTAGTACATTAGGCGGAAGACTTGTCCAAATATTTCATTTTGCTGGTGCCTCCTCTCCCCCTCCCCTTCATACAGCATTTTGTCATGAACGCCCCCCCCCCCCCTCCCTCCCTCCCTCCCTCCCTCCCTCCCAAAACTAAATCCTGGCTACATGCCTGGCGGGAGGATCTGTTAATCTGACCTTCTTGGTAGATCAGTCATTGCATTGACATAACGAAGAGACTAATTAATTAGGTAAAGAAAAATATGAGACTAAATGATGAGTAAATTAGAATTTGTAGTTAGATTCAAAGAGCACCAAAAAACAGGAAGAATTGGACTAAACCGGTGCACTATTGTCAACTGAATTTTATTCGGAAAAGACAAACATGTATAGACCCCCAAGCAAGCAATTTGCTTGCAATCAAACTTCTTGTGAGATGAATTCAAATTTCTTATCTGATAAAAAGATTGATGCGTGGTGCTTGCGCATGCTTCATTGCCCTTCACTCTGACTTTAAAAGCCTCGAAAATTTCTCTTTTTGTTTTTGTTTTATAGTCTCAAAATTGGTGTGTCATAGGGTACAGCAGAACATGGGCACCTGTCGCAACAAACGGCCAAGCTTCCCAAAGGTGACCGCTTTACAGAAAGGTCACCTTTGGGTAAATGAGAGGGCCAGGGAGCATAACCTTTCTCTAAAGCGGTCACCTTCTGGAAGCTTGACCATTCATTGTGACAGGTGCCCATGTTCTCCTGTATTCGATGACACGCAGATTTTGGGACTGTATGAAACAAAAACAGAAAAACAAAAACAGAAAGAGAAATCTTCAAGGCGTTTAAAATCAGGGTGAAGGGCGATGAAGCATGCATCAGTGCATCTTCAATCCTTTTATCAGATAAGTAATTTGAATTCATCTCGCAAGAAGTTTGATTGGGAGCGAATGGTTCGACTTGGGAGTGTATATATGTTTGTCTGTCCCAAAATAAAAATTCAGTTGACACTAGCACACCATTGCATCCAATTCTTCCTGTTGTCCTTGTTTTTAGGCACTTTTCGAATCTAAGAACAAATTAGGTTAAACGAATGACTGTGCGTTCCCTCCAGGGCTCCGCACAGCGTTTCGTTCCTGGTGTCCTCGTGCGTGAGGCTCGATCGACCCTTCTGCCTTTAGTGATAGCTTAATTGCCCAGTGCATTGACTTAACTAAAAAAGTAATTGATTAATTAATTTGTTAATATCAAATAAAATGACTAAGGTTCAACGAATTGCTGTATTTTCCCCCAGAGTTGCCGCAGAGTGTTTCAGTTCCGGGTGAACTAACCCTTTGCCGGTCTAGTTTTTTTCCCAGAAAATGTTTCCCATGGGTCGGGATTTGTTTACAAATGAATAGTATAAAAAAAAGGTCAGTGTGCAGGCTTTTTTTTCCTAATTATCTGACAAGAGCACATAGAGTTCTTGCAAGCTGTTCTAGTTTAGAAACATGAAAAGAAAATATTGAAGGTGAAAAGCTGCCTCCTTTCTTCCATTCTGTTTCATTTTGGCGTGTCTGCTTGCGCCACGTTCCAGCAGTCTCGTATTCCGAACCTTAGGTACTTTACAAAGCTTCTCGGTCCATGGCGACCTCTAGTCCTCTGTATTCAATTCTGAGAGGCGTTGGAGGCCTGAATCGAAATAGGCAGCCCTCCAATTGCCATCACCCTTAGAACAGCCGACATGCGAAACCACCGTTTTGCACGTGTCATCCGCACAGAGCGTCCAATTTCAAAACTATAAATAGCCCCAGAAAAGCAAAACACCATACTCCAATTTCAAAGCTATAAATAGCCCCAGAAAAACAAAACACCGTACTCCAATTTCAAAACTATAAATAGCCCCAGAAAAGCAAAACACCGTACTACATAACAGAACATTTATAGTTCGCCAAAGACAAAACAAATAGCAACTCTCCCCACGGTATGCGCGGTTCCGCGTTTAGGCGGGCACTTTTAAATGCGTAATCATCGCCGTACTTGTAAGGCAGCGAACCTCAAAGGGGCTAATGGGCGAGATTTCTCTCTTCTGCCTTCGTTGATAGATTAATCGACCATTGCATTGACTGACATAAGTAGAGAACTGCTTAAACAATATAATTAGCTACTATCAAATAAAGCTAATTACAGACTAGGTTCAACGAATGGACGTACGTTTCTTCCAGGCTGCCTCTGAGCGTTTCGGCTCCTCCCGCAACTCCCGGGGCTCCGTTCCGTCGTCCCTGCCCGGTGAGTGGCAGCCAAGGAGCCCGCACCCGGCGCCCCCAGCGAGCCGCTGGCAGGGCAGCCGAGTGGCATCGCTGTTTGGGGGCCAGCTGCGGCTGCGGCTGACGTGCCCCCGCTGCGGCCGCCAGAGCATCACCTTCGACCCCTTCCTCTGCCTGTCCCTGCCCATCCCGGTGCCCCAGCAGTGGCTCTGCCGGCTCAGCTTCGTGCCGCGCAACGCACCCCCGTGAGTCGTTGCCCTTTGCTCAGCTCTGTCTCCCGGGTGGCGCAGTCCTCTGGGCCGAAATGTGGCTTCTGCTCGAGAATTTGGGGCTTTAAAAGGGGCGGTGCATTGATCTTTGGACTTTGCCTAGTCAACTGCGGGAATTAAGTTTTTCAGGGAAAGGTGGTGTGTTTTCTTTCACTTCTGCCTAGATATACCAAAATACAAACTGCGAATTCTTTCAACGTTGAAATCATTGCCTTACCCCTTTAAAAAGCCCGAACAAGCCAAAGTAGTGCCAAAGCTAGGCTTCCCTGCAGGTAGTTTGGCCGTCGTCTGGCATCTTTGGGCCTAAATCGTCAAGCAAGTGCTGGAGTTAGGTCTGCTTCTGTGCTCTTCAGTTCATATGTGGTATCGTTGTCTCGAGTCTGGCTCTTTGGCATTTATGCGGCGAGCCCAAGGAAAGCTGTAGAAACGCCAGAGGAAAGTACCCTGGCACCAGCTAGTGCCCTGGAGAAAAAATGTATTAGGCCCATGTTAAGCCCCTAGGATTGCCGAGTTGGGCATTTCTCTGGCGTCCTACTTAGGATGCTCAGCATCAGCATTTAACTCTTTCCTGACCATGGGAAAGGTGCCTGTTTTGTGTGGCTTTTTGTTAGTTCTTTTTTCCAAGGGAACTGTTAGATATAAAATATGATGCCGTGCATAAAAATGAAGCCAAATAAATGGGTTTTGAATGATGAAAACATCAAAGCAGAGACTCGAATATTGATTCAAAATCTAATCCCTCTAGAAACATTTTTTTTCTAAAAATTGGTCCAAATTAACTAAAGATATGGCGATATCTAAAAAAAATAATGCAACAGGAAATTTAGATATATGAAATGTTTTCTATTCTTACAACAAAAGCCTTGCAAAAACTAAAAATATTCTACCTCAAAAAAAAAAAAAATTCTTAGCTGCCTAAAATTAAGTTTACTTTCTTGACTGACATGCCATTAGGCTAAGCAGTTTCTCAAACTCGTGCATCAAGAGAACTCAGATACGTTAGCACTAATCAGTTTGAAGTGCCCAAATGTAATATTGATGCTTATAAGTTTTCTTTTTCCCTAGACCTGTAAAAGACTGGAATAGTCTCCCACAAAATATTTGTCAATGAACTGTTTGGATGAATTTGAGAGCGCCCTTTTGAATATGTGTGATTTGGACTGATAAATAGTAGTTACAATATTTTTGCTAAGGAGTAGATTTCGAGTGCTAAGAATTCATTTTGTTCAGTGCTAGATAATTTATAGAACAGAAATCTCAAACACGCGGCCCGCGGGCCGCATGCGGCTTGCGACTCGCTGAGAAGTGGCCCGCAGGCAACCAGCTGCGAGTCCCGGTTTACATATCTCGAGCGCTAGAAATGACATGTGTCATAGTGATCTCATATCGTCGATGAAAGTAGCTCTGCTCTTTTAACGTGTGCACATATTTTATAATTCTTTGTGTTCATTTGCCCTTTGTTTCGCTTTTAATTCTTGCCTCCCAGCTTTTTGTAATGAACAACAATTCCGCTACTAGTCTGCAACCTCGAGCTATTCGTTGAAGAATGCATGTAGGCTGAGCAAACTCTCGCTTAGCAGGAGGAAATGCCAAAAATAAAGCTAAGGGCTGAGGATTCTCACCTTCAAAAAAATTTCACAATTAAAAGTATTTGTTCAGGGCGTTATAATAAAAATTGTGAGGAATTCAAGAACTTTCAAATTAAATGATTGTTTCTTTTTAAAGACATGTTGAACTGGGAACGACAGATTACTTGCTTTCTTGTTCTATTAAAAATGCCAGCACGTTGGCGGGGCAGTGTAATTTTAATTTCTGTTATCACATCAGTTCAGGGCCCAAAGTATTCATATAAACAAATCAAATGTAAAGATGTCACTGGCAAAACCATGAGTTTACGAAATGCATATAGGGCACAAGGTCTCTTCTCATCAAAATCTTTGAATTCCCCCCCCCCATCTTACGTTGGCCCCCGGTCTTTCCGGTGTGGGCTACCTGGCCCCCACACTCAAATGAGTTTGAGACCACTGATATAGAATGTTTGTTCTATTTCAGCCCCTTTATTTTAAGTGAATGTCGCTGAATATGTACTGTATTGGAGTCCTGATGTTGTATGTTTCAGTGTTCTTCTATACCCCACACCTGTTAAAGCCCCGTACTTGGGGTGAACAGTATTCACAAATAAAATAAAAATGTGGTGAAGCACAGGTCATCAGAATTGAACGAGTCAGAAAAATTGACGAAGGATTGCCGCATGCTTGTAAGTGTGTGCCGGACCTCTGGAAGCAGCCACAGCTGCCCACAACGACGACTTGCTATCGGTTTCACACTTGGCTTAAAAATCGCTGCCACGTAGAAAGAAAAAGAGAACCACAGAAACCAAAACTGTCGCCTTCAAACTACCCGTGAGAAGGCGCAGCGAGTGCGGGAGATTTGTGGAAATTTTTGAATGGGCCTTTGTGCCTTTTGATCACACGTGATCAGTGCTGGTCAGGAAAGGTTGAAAGTCCGGTATCTTGGCAAGTCTCAAACCCCCCCCCTCCCCCTCCCCCATTGATTTTTGCGGTCGATCTGAGATCTCCCACCATAGCTCCGACATTGGTGAAACCACAGTTATAAGCACTCCATTTTGTAGTAAGACATGATCGGATTTTCACCGATTCACGTTTCGTTGAGTAGCCATGTCAAGAGAGAAAACTGACTTCGTTAGCAGCCGTGTCGATTTCGCGTGGCACAGACTGGTGTACGTTTCACTTTTTTTTTTTACGGAAACTACCCTTAAAACTAGAACCGAAGGCTCCAATTGTGTTCTGAGGCGTATTTGTTTCCTAAAAAGCATGCTGGGTTACACTTGTGCATTAGGAAAGTCGGTTTTGGCTCGTTTAAAAGTCTCCGTGCTTGTTTAAAGTAGAATTCTAAGCTTTGTTCAAACCGAGTCGACACAGAACCTGACCTTTGAACTGTACTTTCCGACGTCTGGTCACAGGTGAAGCTGGGCTTTCACCTGGACTGCAGTGCCACGATGGAGCAGGTCCGGCAGAGAGTTGCATCCGAGTGCCACGTTCCAGCAGACCAGGTAAGTCCGTCCCCCTTGGTGCGGGCACAGGGGGGAGCCTAGCACAAACTTCCAAGCTACCCTCTCCGCATTTCATTCTCCCGACTTTCCTTTAAAGTATGATGGCGATTCTTTTGGACCCCCCACCGGGAAGATTGCCTCCTGTAACACGAAACGAATGCGCATGCGTGGAGTGACGAGCGAATAAATTTAGAAGAAAGAACAACGTCCCCCAAGGGTGATCGAACCTATGACCTCAAGATTGTGAGCCCGACGCTCAACCACAGTGCCAAGGGGAGGCTCATGAGGCAAGGTTAATTGAATGCGATAACATTTCTTGTGCCAGTCGGCAGCCTAGATCGTGCAAGTGGCGCGAGCGAGATAACTGCATCTTGTTCCCGCTGCTCAAGGGGGGGGGACTTGTGTGGCCGTGTCTCGATCAAATGTAAGGAGCTTGCGCTTGTGCCTGCTATTGTGCAGAGGCTCCACGGCTTTCAACAGGGGGCACACTCTCAAAAGGAGTCCATGGTAGAATTTATATGATCGCTGGGAGTGCTACGGCGATCTTCACAATGTCTGACTAGAGAAAGGAACGGGCTGAGGGGACATCGCCAAACAGAGGCGGCATCCCACACAGGCTCGGCGCGTTCATCGTGCCACTGAGGCGCCGGAAAAGAGGGAAGAGCGTTTGGCTTGGGACAAAGAAGCGAGGTGGGCTCGCTCCGCTTCGTTTGAGGACCGAGCGAGGGATCGAGGTATGTCTCGATTTATTCGGTGGAATACGGCCTCCACAGAAGAAACATCAAAATGGTGTTGCATTTCGATGTAGCCCGCAGCGCCGTGCAGCAGAAATGCAGCCGCGTATTTCCTCCCCTCCCCTTACGCTTTCTGTTCCGGCTTTACTGCCGACCCCGCCCTTTGCCTACGGGTTTGGGCAAGGACCCGATCACATTGCGAAACATGAATGTACGACCAGTCCTACAAGCTCATGGCTACCACCGCTCTGTCAGTTTTGTGTGGAAGGAGTTAAAAAAACAGCAAACCTAGGGGAAAAAAATTTTTTTTTCTCACCAATAAGGACAAAAAAACTACAAAAACAAATGTTTGTAGAAAAAAAAAATTTGGCCCAATATTTATGCTACAGTATGAATTTTTCGATTTGCGGGTAGAAACAAAACTTGAAAACATTGCTCCCGCAAGATTATAATGCTTTCGCCTTCATACACGTAAGCAGTCTTGAGTGTCCTCCTATAATTTTTGTTTTTGTTGTTATGTTCAGTGTTTCTTAAAGGAGCCAGCCCCAAAACACGTTCTGTGTCAAAGCTCTCGCTTTTCCCATTCCGCAGCTCCTGCTCCTGGAGGAGACGAAGGAAGGGTACGGCAACCTGTTCTCGGGGGACGAGCCCGCAAGTGGGGTTCCGCCAGGTGCTCGGCTGGTGGCCTTGGAGCTTCCATCGGCCAAGGTCACGGCCGCAACCCCCAAGGACGCCCTGCTTCTGCTGCTCTGCCGGTCCCGGCTGGGTTCCTCTGGACCCTGGTGAGTCACCGTCTGCGGCACCGCTGTAGCTGCGCCGCCAAGGAACTCGTTTGCGATGGCGCCACTAAGAAAGCTACAACACTTCAGAGTAATGGCACTTTGTCCATCTTGGTGCCTGAAATTGTGGTTGCCAGACTTCTAAAGCTTTTGTCCGAAATCGCACTAAGCATGTTTTTGTCGTAAGATAATCTTCAGGAACGCCTATTGATAGCCAAGGGACACCTCCCTGTCTCGGTATTGATGCAATGGTTCAGTTGAGAAGCCAACAGTCCTTCTGAACAATGATGCACATGCTCGAATATCTGGCTCATAGCTGTGCATCAGTGAGTAACTCAGATCTGGTAAATGAGTGCTTAAAGGCGGACCCACAGAGTGGTCTTCTGCCAGGCAGAAAACCGGTTCCCGGCTTCTTCCCTCCATTCCCTCGCGCACTCTCCTCCTCTTCCCGCAGGCATACCTCGGCAAACCTCACTCATGAGGGCCCTCACTCACCCTCATCTTCACAGGTGAGGTGAGGGTGAGTGAGTTTCTGAACCAGGAAAATTCATGAGTGTGAGGGGTGAGTGAGGGCCGTGAGGGGCTGTAAGGACCGTGAGGGCGGTGAGGGGTGTGAGGGCCATGAGGGGTGTGAGGGCGGTGAGTGCGTGAGGGGTATGAGGGCGGTGAGTGCGTGAGGGGTGTGAGGGCCATGAGTGCGTGAGGGGCGATGAGTGTGTGAGTGGCGTGAGGGCCATGAGTGCGTGAGGGGTATGAGGGTGGTGAGTGCGTGAGGTCCATGAGTGCGTGAGGGGCGTGAGGGCCATGAGTGCGTGAGGGGTATGAGTGTGTGAGGGCCATGAGTGCGTGAGGGAAATGAGGGCCGTGAAGTTCAGTGAGTGTGAGTGAAGGCCTGAATGTGACTGTAAGGATGAGGGTGAGTGAGGGGCTGAAGGTGAGTGTAGCTGTGAGGGTGAGGGTGAGTGAGGGGTTTAGGTGAGTACGACGGTGAGGGTGAGGGTGAGTGAGGGCGACCTAAAATGCCGACCTCTGCCCACAGGAGGGGGTCTCTGAGCTACTTCCTGCAGGGAGGAGAAGTTTCTCCCTCCTTCTCGAATGGCAAGGAGGAATCCAGGGAGGGCTTCCTACTTAATGGCTGCTCGTCGGCCTCTAAACTGAAAAGTCCCTCTGCTTAGGCGAGAAACGGTCAAGGAAATTCGGGAGCTTGGGGAAACCCTCCGAGGGACTCTGACGGACCTCCCCTAAGAACCTGGTTTGGGAACCCCTGGTCCAGGCTACCCATGTGCGGGTGCATTACAAGACCGGAGAAAACATCCTGAGTTTCTGAGTCATCGTAACTATAATTGCACATGGGGTTTTAGGAATGACCACTGCATTAAATTGTCGAGCCGATATTTCTTCTACAATTTCAGGCGACGATTGATACCTTTTTGTTAGTGTTTGCCAACGTACAGCATGCCGCTGTATGAAACGAAGCAAACTAGGGCCAGTAAGTGAGTTACGCTTCAAAGTAGCAACATCTTGGTGCTGGAAATCCTGGCTGCCAGTTATCTGAAGCTTTATCTGAAATCACGGGAAATAGCTTTCAGTCCTTCAGGAATGTCAAAGCACTCCGCGACAGGGCAAAACGGTAACTGAAGTTCGGGAAGTTGTGTTTCCTAATTGTAACGATCGCCGATTGCGCCCGCCCTGCACTGAGCGCCAAAATGGCGACGCCCACGAGAGAGTCGGGAATAGAGTGCCGCCGCTTTAAGCGTAGCATTTTGAGTGGCTCTAGTCCGTGACATTCCCAAGCGTTTCTGGAGGGCGGGTCGCCTCTCGCCAAAGTGCTTCGATGGGACCAGTGGAATTCATTATAAATAGCTGCCATGCCACACAAAAACCCGATCTATGGTTTTAAAAGAGTACTCCAACGAAACTCTAGCAACTATTCGCTAAATGTCAACCATGTTCTGGCCACACCACAGAGACGGCAATTTTTTGCCCGAAAAAACACAGAAACTTTCGTTAAAGTAAGTGAACCAAATGCCATTACGTTGTGCTACCCACGAAATTAGCGCCACTCCGCAGAAACACGGCGGAAAGCTGCGCATGCACGGGCCCCGTCCTAACTTGGCTGAACCGGATACTTGTTCTCTCGCGCGCCTATTTGACTCCTGCAGGGAGCGGCCATCCCGGAAGGCCAGGTTGTAACGCGTTGATGCCACCAAGTGGCGAAACTCGCAACCACGCCAGCTCCCTATGGCCTTGCCCGTGTTGCAAAACCTACTGTCACGAACGGACTGGGGGCACCAGATCTCCCGGGACGCATCGCACTCTCCGACGGCTGCTCTTCGAGCGATCGTGGAATTGGCTGTTGGGAGCTAAAAATGTAGCCATCCATTCAAAATACAAATGTGCGGTCGTCGTCAGCAAATTTCGTTGATCGTGTTTAACTCCTTTCTGGACATGAGAGGTATATTTCAATTTTCATTTTGGTAGCCCTTTAGTTCAGGAGGAAAGGAGGGATTTGTGTAGCCGATGCAGAGCCACAGCCATTACCATCGCCATAATGTTCCGTCATCAGTTAGAGGGGCTCGGCGATTTTTTTAGCTACCTCAACTAGCTATATTTTCTGACTCCCCAGCCTTTACCCTTTCCGGTATGCTTTTAGTATCGCGAAATTCATAATAGTTATTGTGAAATCGTCAAATGAAAATGATGCGAAAACCAACATTCAAATGTACCCGCACTTTTCAGTGTTGTGACGTCAGTGGCAGGCAGGCTTGCCAGTCGAGGAAGCAGTCTAACAAATAGAATATGCCAATCATTTGTTGCAGGCTGGAGCGCGGCTACCGTAGCGAGCTTCCAAAGCATTCATTTGACACCATGAAGCTGCTTCGAATCAGTTGGGAACAAATTCTACAGTCCAAAGAGTGAACCCCTGCCTTCCACTGACGTCACTTTTTCGTTGTTGCCAGTAGAGACTTTCAGTTTGAAAAACACGGTGAGGACCAAAATTGTAAATTCAATAACTTCGCGAAAAAAAATATTTTAACCTAATATTTGGGATACTATTTTAGCGATGTTGTTTGGCGAGTTTAGCAAAATTTCAAGCAAATTGGGGACCATGAAGAAATCGCCTGAGTACCCCTTTTAAATTAGTGGGTTAATGCAAGGCATTGTCCAGGATTGTCAGTCTCGGCGGGAGATACAGCTTAGGGGGTGGTTGTGGGGTGTGAATGAATCACTGGGCTGACGTCCTGCTAAAGTTAGCGAGACACCACTATTTGTTTACATTGTCATGTGTCTGGTGCACTACAGTGACTTACCGTAACTGCGTGACGTGCGTCAGACCACACCAGATCACGTAACATCGTGGTGTCATGTTGTGTCGCTTGACTTGCGGTGAAAAGTTGCGATATCGTCCAACATTTTCACGGGACACTGCGCAGCACCACGGCTCAACGTCTGACGCTACCAGATATGCTCGCAGCGTCGACACCATTGTGTCACGTGACACCATGGCTTCGCGCTGTGAGCCATGTCGCGTGACAGTGTGACATCAAACTGCATCACTGCCCAGACCTGTGCATGTTTCACCACATGCCTTCGGCATCCATGACGTCTGGGCGACGGGCATAAGGAGCGGCTTAGGTAGTCTTTTATGCGGAGTTGGACCGGGCCAATGAATGTGTGGGATCAGTGTGTGAAAAGTAGCAGGCCTACGTTCCGAGGACATCCAACAATTCGCTCTGCCGTTCGTTCCAGCCTCGGCGCCACGCGGGCTGTCTGGGTGCCGCGGGAAGTTTCATACAACGAGCTCAAGTCCAAGGTGGTGGAGAGCCTTCCTCGGCAGGCCGGAGCTCCCTCAAAGACCAGGTCGGAGCTGCTTTCCCATCTGAGACAAAGTTTGTGGAACGTGTTAACGCACCACGGCTCGGAATGTGTAGAGCGGAAGCTTGGTCTGCAGAACCCTGAGACCCGTCTGTCTTAGACAGAAAAATGTGCCAGGGTTCTAAATTTGCCCCGCAGCGCGCATCGTCTTTCGGCCAACTAGGTAGTTTCGATCTCGGTCGGAGCTCAGTAGTTCAACAAACTATTGTTTTCTGTACCCAAACAAAAGGCCGGATGGGCTGAAACACCCCATCCGGCTTTTTTATGCGCCTTTGGTACCCCACAGGCTCGATTATCTCAATTTATCAAATAGTCCAAAGTGTGGGACCTCAACTTTGCATTCCATTGCTAGTTCGTATTGCAGCTCTCTAAAAACTGGCAGGTATGCCAAAGAAGCTCGAAGGACTGTTCCAGTTCATTTGTCCGTGATGGCACAGTGTACCACGAGGTGCTCCTGCCCTGGCTTCAGTGCCAAAAGAGACTGTTCCTTATGGGAGAGCCGCACGGCCCGCAAACGAAAACGTGGGACAAGCGAAAAAGAAGCGGACCGGACTAATGCCGATCCTGTGACGTATCAGCATTTGTCCTATCTGCGCTAAAGAGGGGTCTCTCACTCTTACTGATATCGAGGAGCACCTATTTGCCCTTAAAGGGCAACTGCAAAGAAAAAAAAAGTCAGCAGAACCCATCCTTTGGGAATGATTATCTACGTTAATGCGAATAGCATCAAACGGTGCGGAGTTATGCGCGTTCGTCAGGTGGCCGGCACACTCTAGATACGCCAGCCCACTCTTGAGGCGATTCTAAATTTGTTGACACTTTCACAGCCCTGCGCACGATCTCCGCAGCCCAGCACGTGCGTTTGTGTCACTTAGGAAGGCGAGCAAAGCACGCGCCATACGCACAAACACTCAAAATGGTACCGACCAGACTTTCTGGCGTCTCAGCTAGTCTCAACCAACGGTATTTAAACGGTTGTTTATATCTTACCATAGGACGCGCTTACAGCGCTGTCACAGCTGCCGGGCGCGCGTGCTCCATGCACGAGGGCTCATTCCGCCTCGTGAGGCTGAGCACGGCCGCTACATCACCCTCTCCCCGAGCGCGGGAGAGGGTGAGCTAGCGGCCGTGCTCAGCCTCACGAGAGCGGAATGAGCCCTCGTGCATGGAACGCGCGCGCACCGGTAGCTGTGACAGCGCTGTAAAGCGCGTCCTATGGTAAAGATATAAACAACCGTTTAGAGTGCGTTGAATGACTGCCTTCATAGCTCTGTGGTTAGCGCGTCTGCCTGCTGATCAAAGGGTCAACGGTTCGAATCCCAGCCGGCGCCGGTCTTTTTTATTTATTTATCGACCCGCGGCGTAAGAGGTTAGATAGCCAGATAGATAGATAGATAGATAGCATAGACGAAAAGTGCGTGAAGTATCCAAAGAATGCTATTCGCATTAAAAGTGTTTTTTTAAACAGCCTAATTGGCACAAGCATGTCACAAAACAAATCTTCAGCGAAAAAACAAATTTTTTTAGCAATATATACGCCACAGGACGTAATTTAGTCGGGGTCACAACTTCTCCAGATTCAAAACTCCCGCTCTTTCGACGCGCGCAGAGTGGCTGTTATACGTCACTCCGTGACGTATAGCAGCCACTACGTGACGTATAATACCAAAGTTGTGGCGCGCGATTTAAGACGGACGAAATAGCAGCAAACTAAAATCAGTCTCGCGCAATAATTATTGCTGTAAAAAAAGATTTATTTTGGTGGAAAAATTGTTTTGTGACATGCTTGTCCCAACTAGGCCGTTTAAAAATACACTTTTTTTTCTTTGCAGTTACCCTTTAAAGACAGCCGAGGGGCCTTTGAAAGCTCAAGCATAGCTGTATTATAGTCAGTGAAGAGGCCTGACAGACTTTGTTAGCAGTAACACATGCACTAGGGTGTGTTCGGCCCATACCTGTGCAGCCATGCATGGCTCAGACACGCTAGAATACTGCTTGAACTAGGAAGGCACTTCACGTGTGGTAGGGGGATGGTCAGGAGGATTTAGGAGCTTGGGGAGTTCTCTATAGTTGGTGACAGGTTCCCTCCGCCCTGCGCTCGTTGTTTTCTGCCTGGCTCTGGCTGCTATGCAGAAGTGTTACCAAGTGTTGAAAACTCGCGCTGGTGGTGGAGCTTCCTCTGCAATCTTAACCTCTCACCGACCATGCAGGGTACAGTTGACCTGCGTCTATTCGACCTTGGTTAATTCCACTTATCGTTTAATTCAACCTTGTGCAGAGGTCCTGGCAAAAGCCCCTACATTTTTATGAAGAAAACAAAAACTCATTATTTCGATCGTGAAATTTAAATATCGGTTAATTCAACCTAGAGAGAACTGACGGCGGGCAAATTACATAGCACGATTGGCCGTGTGTGACACAGAAAAACGGGCCTTTTTTTTTTCCAAATTATGCGGTGAGCAAGTTACAAGCGCGATTGGCCGCGCCCGAGAAAAGCCAGTTCTCAAATTTTGAAGCGCATGCCGAATTGCATGGGGAGGGAAAAAGAGAGCACACATGTAGACACGGGACACAGCTGGGTTGCAACACAAAACAACCATTGCAACACTGCTGCGGAGGAGCGAGTGTGGCTCCGCATGCTGCCGCTGCTGCTCATTATAAAAACGTTAGCCCACCTGATCTAAAGGCCAGGTATTCAGAATTTCACGCTTGTCTTTTAATTCGACTTTTGGATGATTCAACCCAATTTCACTAGTCCCCAGGAAGGTCGAATTCAAGACGGTCGACCGTACACTGGGGACCCATATTTGAAAACCCAGACTGTAACGCTGGAGTTCCTAAACTCGTCGATCTCGAGGAACACCCTTCTTTTGTTCGTCGATGGTTGAGGAACGCCTTTGGTCTCCGGCGCTAAGCGATAAAGCAGTGTGGAAGCCTACGGACCTCGCAAGCCACGATGCGCGTACGAGGGAACGTTTGGTGCATGGTCGCGCGGCAGTGAATTGCTCGGACCTTCTGAAACGGTGCTCGAACCAGAGGAACGCTCTAGGGTGGGGACAGCCGAAGAATTTCGGGAGGTCGTGGAAGCATGGAGGATGCTCAGGTAAACCCTGGGGAACCCAGTTTAAGGGGATTCTAAAAAATTCCTAAAAACCCTGTTTGCTGGGAAAGGGCGATTTTTGAAATCTACGGCTATTCTTTATTACGATCTGTCAAGTGTCTTATTTTGAAGATAAATGTTTGAGCCATAATATCACCTTCTAATACGTATCTATTTGGGCTGAAAATTGTTCCGAAGGTGGTGCTAAAACCACACTTCTTCAGAAACACAAATTTTGGACTCTTCAAATTTTCGGGAGGGACATCTCAGCGTCTAGGGCAGACAGAAATAAAAATTTTTCGGCGACACGTACCTAGATGTGTGAAGCGTACAATGTTGGAAGCAGATCTTTCAATATAGTAGGTCTAAGAAAATTTTCAGCTGAACTATTGCTTAGTAGCTACAGATTGAACAGTGGACTTCAACATGTTGTAAGGTCACTGATAATTAGTCAATCTAAAAAGTGCTTTTAACATTGTATTCTTCATAATTTGTAGTATCTAGCCATAATTTAAAACACACTTTTTATGTTTTTACGGCGGAGCTGTTAGGGGCTAGTTTCAGGATCGTGTTCCCCGCAAAGAAATGTCGACACAAAACTCTGGTTGCTGCCGTCGCTCATAGATGGCGGTAGCTGTCCAGAGTGTTGTGTTTGCCAATTGTTCGCTTGCTGCCGTCGCTCATAGATGGCGCAACCTTTCGAGCCCTTCCACTCTGGTTTGCCAACTTGCGGCCGGCCATTACTTCATTTTTACCATAGTACAGCTTCGCTGGTCTTCCTTCTTCACCAAAGTGGAAAGGCTAAAAGTTTTTTTCACTATTGTTTTTAGAATAAAAGGGCAAGTTACTGCATTCACACTAATGTAGGTCGACCGATTTTTTTAATTTTTTAAAATCTGAAGTGGGGGTTGATTTATAATTGGACCAAAGCATTCCACCGCCGACAGAAACAGAACAATGGCGATATGAAGAACGCCTCGGCTTGTTACGAGTTCAGCCGGCTGTACATGTGGCATTGTGTCAAACATTCTGTGCGCTCATTTTACACTTGTTTCTTGTTTTTTTTAAAATTTGCATGAACAAATACTATTAATAGCGATTCGCAAATTATCCCGAATGTACAGCGGGGGACAGCACACGGTGCGCCTGACTCCCGGGGGTGGCGGTACTCGATTTAAGAGCCACTCTGGAATGGTTGCTGGAACAGCACAGTGCCTGACTCTCCGCCGTTCCTTTTCGCACGATTCACGGTCACACATGGTATGATCGTGTGTCGAGATCATGCTGGAGTGCCAACTACTTTTCTCCGTATTGACGCCGTGATCTGGGCAGTTTAGGTTTTCGGTGCTCGTTTATGGCCATTCTTCATCCGAAAGCAACCAACAGCTGCACCGCCGGATGAAAATTCGACCCGTCAGAGCGGGTGGTGCTCCAGTGGCGTCTGCAACGGCGCTGGATCTTAAGCTGCGACGGCAAACGCAGATGTTTCCGCGGGTCAAAGTCTGGATAGGTCTGGATGCCTTCCAGAGTTTGGGGTCAGGCTCGCGACGTATGCCGCAGAAGTGTGCAATCGGTTCCTACCCATGATGTGCGACGCGATCACCGAGCAACCACGGAAGAGGCAGTTCATGCTGTCATTTGCGAAGTACGAGATTTTGTTGGATGACGCCGACGACATGCTTTGAGAATGTGTCAGTGATGACGACGGGAACGACAGCACCACTGCAGACGAATCGCATTCTCTAGTCTTAGACATGTGAGAACGACAGGGACCAGGTTCAGTTGTTCCGCTCTCCAGTGTGAGATTCCTTGCTCTGATAACGCTTAGGAATCTCAGGCGCCTCGCGCATGCATGCACAGCCAAAGCTTGCCAGTAGGTATTGAGCACCCCATGTCGTTCTTACATGTTCGCAATAAAATATGCCTCTATAAAGGTTGTTTTTTTTGACGTCCAATGGGGGGTTTGATTTACAATCAAGTTGACTTATAATTGCAGTGATGTGATTGCTGCGCCAGTTGCGCCAAACTGCGCCAAGGGGCTAACCCTGCTACATCCTGCTACATTTCGCCAAAATATGGGTAATCTGCGCCAAGCCTGCTCTAAACGACCAATTTAGGTCGCCTTTCAAAACCGAAACTAAGCTGAGTACTGTAATTGAGCAGGTGTGTGATATGTGGTGCAAGTGGCCACCTGACAAAGTACCGTGCATCAATTGTCCACCCGGTCTTGCATGGTTTTCCCGGCATCTCGCGTTTCGCGCTCTCGTCTTGTGGGTCTCGTCTCTTGTCTCTTTTATATTTTCAGCAATAGACACGGATGTGTGCAGACGCTCCGACGCTAGCATGCCGGGTACCAGCTATGCCATCATGCTGTGCAACGAAACCATGTTTTTGCGCGGCAGGAGTTACTTTGTGAGCTAAAGCAACGGCCGTGGGAAAACTATAGACGGTCAGTGCCTTTCAGTGACTGTGGTCGCGCGACGTCGAATGTTGCCGTTCCCACATCACTGCAGATATGGTACTTTCTAAGATGAAACTAAGTACCACCGCATGTTCATTAACGATTCCTGTTCTTGTTTAAATGATACGTTACTACAAAAATCCATCTTTAATTCAAAAACTGCTCTGTCAAAGTATTGTTTATCTAGATTCCTCTCGGTGGGCCTTCTTTTGAGAGGGACCTCGGTACGTGAAAAATCTGCTGTGAAAGAAAGTTGGTGAAAAGAAGTGAGCTAAAGCAAAGAAGGCAATGTCTGCAAGCTGAAAAAGGAAAGCACACTTGCTTGTCTCGAGTTCAGTCGTTGCACGAAGTGCTCCAAGAACGTTTTGAGGCTGGCTCGCAATGTCTTGCATCGATGCACTCAGGTCCTTTATTTTTTTGTGTTTAGCTTGTACCTTGTTTGCCGGCCTGGCAAGCATGCGCCACTGGACTGTTTTTGTCGCATGCTCGAAAGTTACGTTTTGTGTACAATTTCGGGGATAAGGTAGCGATGCAGCTGAGGAGCATGGTTTCAGTTTAGATCGGACAGCCGTTGTCTGCGCTCGCGTGACGAAGCATGCCCAACAGCAAGTCTGCCGAAGTTGGCCTCACATGCATGCGAACATGATAGCATGACTGAGGCACCAGCTGGGATGCTTGCAACTCATTGTATTACGTTTGCTTACTTTTGACGAAAATCTGGCACGTCAGAAACCAGTAAACGGTGGCAAGCGGTTTTTCGAAATTGCTCGGCAATGCCTACAGCACTGTACACTTGTGGGATGTCTGAGCAGTGAAAACAGAAGCAGCGAGTTCCGTCACAACATGTCGCATCAGAACACAACACAACACAAAGTGCCCTTTGTTTGTACAGCCCTTAAAACAAATATTTTGATTTTCCTAAGAATATTTGCTCCAAAAATCCACTTTTGCTGCTCCGAAACACTGTCTTGGCTGCTCCAAAAGCCGCTTTTGCTGCCCCAAAACACTGTTTTGGTTGCTCCAAAGGCCAAATTTGCTGCTCCAAAACACTGTTTTGGTTGCTCAAACGTGCGCCAAAATGGCTTAGGCCAATCACATCACTGTAATTGTGCAAATACGGTAATTACAATTTTTTAAAGTACTTATCTACTAATCAAAAATAAATACCAGATACCTGAGATCAGCACAAAGATCTGAACAAGCTTGTGCTTCTTTTGTTTGGTTTGATAGAAAAATGTGAGAAACCCAAGTCGTAACGCATCTGGGAATTACATGTGCCGCAGCGATTTCGACACCAAAATGACTCCTCGCGGTGGCACCACGTACGCAGGGTCTGGAGAATGGCTTCGAGGTGCTGGCCTGGGACGCGCAGCGGACGCTTCCGACGGACGTGGACCACCCGCTCTTTCTGGAGTTTGTGGACCACGTCCTGGAGGCCTTCCGGGACGTCACTCCGGTGCCGCTGCTCCGACTGCTGCTCCGCTGGGAGCCACGTGCAGCCGACCGGTGGGTCTTGGACGAGGTCGTCTTTGAAGGGGTATTCGCACGGGGAGGCCCTCGGTGAGGGATGTGTGGGACCAGTGGGACACCCTCTCCGGCTCCGAAGTTTAGGCGGACGGCAGAAATCTGATGGGGGTGTCACTGCTAGCAAACAAATTTAACGGACCCACTCTCGAAAGCGAAGCTCAGTGCGTGCCGACGAAGCTGCGGGCACGCCGCAGTCGAAAACAGAGCAGGACCTGTAAAGTTGGCAGGCACGCACACAGAGTACCACCAATTGCAGCGGTCCTCCCTGCTAAGGCAGGTACTCAATTGCGCAGCCACGAGCAAATGTTCCCCCATCCCTCACGGACGTCTGCGTAGGTGCACCTCCACGCAATGGCATGACGTTGTTGCCACACGTGATTTGCACAGGGTACTCCCCCATGTGAACACCCCTTAGATGAATGGTGCCTCTGTGTTGCGTTGGATGTTACCGTCTCAAAGAGACACGAATGAGTGCCACGGTGGTCTCTTTAAATCCGTGGCTTTTCCTGCCTTTGTCGTAAAGGGCCCTGCAGCATTTAAGCGTCTACCTTTTTGCGGTTTCCACGTCTCTTGGGGTTCGGGCAAGCCAGCGGGCACAGAGAGAGTAACTAAATATCAGTGCGTCATATTCTAACCGGACGACGCGGAAAACTCCTCTACCTACGGGGCGACCCGAATTGGCTAAAGCGCGCGAAATGTGACGTCTTTGGTCATGCGCTTACTACTGGTCAGAGCCGCTAAATGCTTCTTTTTAGTCGAAATACAAAATATAAGTGGCGCGAGCCGTTTCAATTATTTATAAAAGTAGTTTTTATTCAGTATTTTAGATCAGAAAAGAAACAAATGCAGTTTATAAAGTACGGAAACAAGAAATGACCCGTCGACATACCCGCCACCAAGCGGTGGAAAGGCGGCACATACTAGAAAGGTGTAGTGGGATCAGGCACCAACGAGCGCAAGCGTAGAAAGGTCCCAGATCTAGTCAAGGATCCGACCGGTTCGGAGTGTTCCGGAGGCCTTCGGCGAGCAGCTTTGGCTTGTGGTTTGGCCCTTTGGCGGCATGGCAGCGCGAAGTGGCTCCCTTTCTAAACTGATCTTTACCCCGTGTTTGCTGTTGTTTGTGGCCAATGAAGTTTCATGGCGAATTAGTGTTTAATCGCGCAGCAAAGGCAATGCGAGCCGCCCTGGCTGCCCGCTTCATACAGTTTCTTCAGAACATGCTTTAGTGGCGCCCTCTCGAGCCGTCGACACGGAGTGTGGCAGTTGTGAGCGCTCGCTGAGCTCACTACCCCTCCTCTAGTTTACGGCCACTCAAGCGTCCAAGGACGTCATGAAGGAGGTTATTTTTTGCTTGTTTTAGAGAGGCGAAGCTTCCTTAGGAGCTAGCTCCATGTCCGTATGTCCGTCCGTCGTAGGACGGGGATCGTGCCTGCTCACTGAGTCACGTGACGACACATGCTCACGTGTTCAGTGTAGGGCAAAAAAAAGTTGGAAAAAAAAAGATGAAAAAAAAATTATGAAAAAAGAAAAAGTAAGAAAAAAGAAAGAGTATGGGGTTCTGAGATGCCATCTCATCTGTCTGCTTAAAAAAAGAAAAAAGAAGAAACCACACATTCTCCTACTGCCATGAATGTAAAGGACCGAAAAGCTCGGCATGCAGCGCCTCAGCGTCTACGTAGACAGCAAGCTGCTCCGGAGACCAGGGCGCGAGAAGCTGCTGCACAGCGTCAAAAATGCCAAGCGGACCTGGAGTTGAGAGCTCTGGAAGCGGCGGCAAAGCGTCAACGCCGACAAGCAAGCAGCAATACCTATGACCAAAATCAGTATCATCAGCACCACCCGAGCTTCGCCCAATCAACATCATTCACCACGTGGACATGCGGTCATTTTTTTGTAATTTTAGTTTGCCTATAACTTTTAAAATAAAGCAAAATTCGAGAAAAGAAAGTTTCAGTAGGCTGCTACATTCAGTGCGCTCAGGTTCGGTGCAAATTAAAAACCAGTAAAAAAGTCCTTGCAGGCCCCCTTTAAAGAAGAAAGACAAAAGTCGTCCCTTTGCTGTACCAGCGTGGCAAAGGCGGTGGTAACGCAGAATGTGGTGTGTTAGTATGGAGAAACCACGTCCACATCTGGAGACTGAACGGCGCGAAGCGGCCCTGTGTCGTGCCAGATAACGGCGCGAGCGCTCCGTGGATGTGTTACTTTTGGGTGCCACCTTCTGCAGTTTCGGCGTAAACGCGACTTTCTCAAAGCCTGCAGGAGTTTGAGATGCAGTACACGGAGCGTGCGGAAAACGCAACAATTGGGAAGCGAGAGCGCCGATCAGAGCCCCTGCACCAGCTCGCAGTAAAAGAAAATCGGACATTCGAACTATACCTCAACCCGTTGCGGCAAAGCAAGCGTCTGCTTTCTTTTCTCTTCTTTCTGCCTCTTTCTCTCTTGCCCTTTCTCTGGGGAATCCCGGAGTGCGCTCGTTTCACGTAGCATAGCGCTGCCGTGCGTCTGAACTCGCTATCTTTTCCCCTGCCGGGAGCGTCATGGAGGCACTCGAAGAACAGGTTCGGCTGGCGCTGATGTCCAACCGGTGAGGAGACGGGCACCGCGTCAGCGTTTGGTCGGCAGTCGGCTTGTCGAATTCCGTCGCTCACGCTTAGTCGGACACGGTTAGGTGCCGGCCACGTGACACGTCCTGCATTAAAAGTTGCAAACGACCGCAGAAAGTGTTTCGCAACGTTGTGTCGTTAAAATGTGTAGCTCGGGATATCTGCTTTAGGAGCTTTGATAGTAGCAGAACAGTTGTCGAAGGTGCGCTTTGGGAGATGTGCGAAACGTGCCGACTTGCTGCCTCTCATGCGCAAAAGTCGGCGTCCTGCACCCTTTGCTGTCCTCGTGCTGCTGCGGCCCTCCGTCTGCTCTACTCGACCTCGACACGGCACTCGTGCCATTCCCGAAAGCGAATCTTCCATGGCCTTGTCATGTCTGAGGGGGACAGGGAGAGGAAGTGAGTGAGCGTCGTGTACAGGTGCTGGAGAACGTCCGAGAAGCCCGAAGCGGCGGTGGCGGTGAGAGCTGGGGATGGGGTCGAGAGAGAGGGAGCAGTAGCTCAATGGCAACAGCGAGGACAACAGCGTTGTCCTCCAAATTTTTTCTATGCTTATGAAGGAAGAAGGGTAATGGCAATAAGAAGGGTAAAATCTGGCGACGCTACCACTCTTCCCACGACAACATATAGTCTTTGCGTACAGTTCCTGCTGGATTTCGCCCAAAAGGGGCACTAACGGCTTCTGCAGTAAAATCATTTCGGATCTGTTCATCTCCCACTAACGTGATGACGTCTGAAGGCATGCTGGAACGAGTTGTATGGTAGTGGAAGGCTAAGTGATCGAGACGGGTAAACATTTTATAATTTCAACGTCCTTGTAGATGTTTTGCACTTCACGATCGCAACCTTCTCGTTGAAAATGCCATGTGCAATGTCACGGTGCTGTGTCTAGAGCTGCTTGTTTAAACCTTTGATGTGCTTTAAAGGTTAATCTTGTTTTCTTGGAAGTTCCTTTAGTTCCTGATTTTAAAATCAAAAACTGCGAGCCCCTTTTCTTTGGCAAGCCAAAGGAACTTACTAAGTTCTTATCGTGAGACAGCCCTTCGATTGTAGTTGTGTGCCGGGGCTGAAGAGGCCATTTTGTTTGTCGCAGGGTGCGCATCACTTTCTCTTAATCTTTGTGTCCCCGTGTCGTAATCCATCAGTTATTATAGGGCCTCTGGCACGACATCTATGCATGCCTAGATTTTTACAAAAACGCAAGCAGCGAGGGCTAAACGATAGGGACAGTTGATTTCTGACTCAAAATCTGGCTACTTTTGGCAGCCTCTTTATTTCACTCAGTTGTGAGCGATGGTGATGACCCTACACTTGCAGTATTTAGAAGCAGTAAGCTGTCTAAGGCCCAGCGTCTTTTGCATAAACAATAGAATACATGGATCCTAATTGTTATTACCACTGAAACACCAAAAAATGTTTGGATAAAAAATCTCAAAATGCAAAGTCGCAAGAATTAAAACAACCCATGTGAGTTCCGGAGCCTGACATCGCAGTGCTTACTGGTTTTGTGGTTTGGCTTACCTTTGTTTTTCTCAGAATTTATACGACTGTGTAGAGAAGAACTAGTTTGGGGACGTCCTGAAACCATGTTCTAGTGCTTCGGCAACGTTTGTAGTTGGGCAAGTTTAGAGTAACTAAATGGCTGAGCCATAGCATCGCCTCCTTCTGCCGACGAGTCCTCATTGGTGGAGAAGGGGTCACATGTGCCAAACATGCCTAAAGCGCTTGCGGGGAAGAGGCTTTGCAGAGTGTTGGGTTTAAAGGGGTCCTGCAACAACTTTTTGACTGGTTTTTAATTTGCACCGAACCTAAGCGCACTGAACGTAGTAACTTAATGAAACTTTTCTTTTCGCAAAATTCGCTTTATTTTAAAAGTTATAGGCAAATTAGAATTACAAAAACAAGCAAAAAATAACCTCCTCCATGACGTCGTAGGTCCTGGCTTGAGTGGCCGTGAACTAGAGGAGGGCTAGTGAGCTCATCGAGCGCTCACGGCTGCCGCACTCCGTGTCGACGGCTCGAGAGGGCGCCACTAAACCGTGTGTTGGATAGGCTGTATGAAGCGGGCGGCCAGGGCGGCTCGCATTGCATTTGCTGCGCGATTAAAGACTATTTCGGCATAACACTTCATTGGCCACAAACGACAGCAAACACGGGGTAAAGATCAGTACAGAACGGGAGCCACTTCGCGCTGCCATACCGCCAAATGGCCTTTCTACGCTCCGGGACCTTTCTACGCTCGCCGTTCGTCGGCGCGTTATCCCACTAGCCCTTTCTAATATGCGCCGATTTTTCCGCCGCTTGGTGGCAGGTATGTCGACGGGTCATTTCTTGTTTCCGAACTTTATAAACTGCATTTGTTTCTTTTCTGACCTAAAATACTGAACAAAAACTACTTTCATACATAATTGAAACGGTTCGCGACACTTATATTTTCTATCTCGACTTCAAATAAAGCTTTTAGCGGCTCTGACCAGTAGTAAGGCCAGGACCTAAGACGTCACATTTTGCGCGCTTTCGGTACCGCGGGTCGCCCTCGTCGGTGGAGGAGGTTTCCGCGTCGTCCGGTTAAAATATGACGCACTGATATTTAGTCACTCTCTCCGTGCCCGCTGGCTTGCCCGAACCCCAAGAGACGTGGAAACCGCAAAAAAGGTAGACGCCTAAATATGATTGCAGGGCCCCTTTAAGGCGGGACATAAATTTTTGCTTTGCGTTTGTGAAATGCAGGTCTTAAGAGTGAAGGTTGCTGAGCAGTAAGCTTCTTGAACCTTTGGACGATGTGTGTGCCACTTGGACATGTGTAATTGCATTCCTTGTGTAATTCAAGCGCCATTTCAAGGTGACCGTGTACACAAGCAGGCAAGACAACGACCGACGATGCAGTGCGCGTGTGTGCATGCTTCCGAGGGACTCGGGAGAGACACGACGAAGCTTGTGCGATGAATCCCCATCTCACGTTGTCGCGCCCGTCGCCTCTCCTGCATGAGCGGCAGTCGCTTTCCCGCAATACTTGAAGTCCAAAATTTAAAACGGTTGCAATGCAAGCGGAGCATATACAGTTAATCTGGGCAAGTCGGTTAATGTTACAGTCAACATAAAACAGCGCAAGAGAGACACTGGGATAAGTTCAAGAAATACGCAGACGCAGCGCTTACCAACAACAATAATGTTACTCAGTGCCGTGTCTGCGTATTCCTTCTACTCATCCCTGTGGCTTTTTTATGCTCTTTTATTTTCTGTCTTGTACTTTGAATGCAAACAAGCTTTCTTTTGTGTGTCTTTTGGAGGAATATGAAGTTCTTTATTTGTGTTCTTTTGCAGACTGTTCCTCGCAGAGGATTCCATCGCCGAAGAAGGTGCGGACGTTTCCCTGGAACAGGAGTCAGCGCCCTCAGTGTCTCTCTCCGATTGCCTCGACTTCTACTTCACCGAAGAGAAGGTAAGGTCTTGCGTTGGTTTCTGGCTTTGTTGATGTGATCAGCATGCTTCGCTTTGTTAGTGTGATCAGCATGCTTAGCTTTGTTAGTGTGATCAGCATGCTTAGCTTTGTTAGTGTGATCAGCATATTTAGTTTTGTTAGTGCGATTAGCATCCTTAGTTTTGTTAGTGTGATAAGCATGTGCTGACTGTTGGCAAAATCAGCATCTACTGGCTTTGTTAATATGCTCAACATGCTTTGCTTTGTTAGTGTTATCAGTATGCTTTTCGTTGTAAGTGTTCAGCTGATCAGCATGCTTAGCTTTCTTAGTGTGATCACCAAACTTTGCTTTTTTTTAGTGTGACCAGCATGCTTAGTTTTGTTAGCGTGATCAGCATATTCGGTTTTGTTAGTGTGATTAGCATGCTTAGTTTTGTTAGTGTGATCAGCATGCACTGACTTCATTGGCAAGATCAGCACGTTTAGTGGGATCAGCATGTGCTGGCTTTGTTAATACGCTCAGCATGTTTAGCTTTGTTGGTAGAATCAGCATGCTTTGTTTTGTTAGTGTGATCAGCATTCACTGACTTTGCTAGCAGAATTTCTTTTTTGCATACAGTAGACTCATTAATTTAATCTCCAGGAAACCACGAATTTGTTTGAATTATCAGAAGTTTGAATTGTCAGAAATTCATCTAAGTATGGTGCAAGCTCATATTATAATTTGCCATATGAATGGCTAGAATATCCAAAGCAAATATTTGATGATTTTCTCTACTAGGCCTACTAATAATACGCAGGTATGCCAGATATGAAACATTTGTGATATGTTTGAGATAAGTTTATTTATCCCTCAAAAATGTTGTTTATCATGGACTGTATTGACAGCACGTGGCATTTAATACAGAATTAAATTTGTTCGTCAAGCCAAGAAGTTGTCTAATGTGAGCTATTAAGCAGGGAACATAGGAGCCATGAAAACAGGCACTGCGCGGCAGTGTTTATATACTGCGTTTCACCTTATGTTGTACCGCAGCGAAGGCTAGAAGCACGAGCTTATAGCATTGGCAGCTGCCCTTAATGCACGAGAGCTTGTGCCGCCGAAATGTGCCCCAAAGCAAGGAGCTTGCGCTTGTTGCATTTCCTGCGGTACATCATTAGGTGAAATAGGGTATAGCAACTTGCGCAGACGCTGTGACATGGACTTATGCCATGCCACCATGTTGCAGCGTCCGCGCAAGTTGCTATGGAAATTTCCGCGTGGTGCTTGTTTTCATGGCTCGTGTGCCCGCTTGAGCCCCGATGAGTTAACTTCTCACCAAGCACCAGTGTACCGAGGAGAAGCAATACCCGCGGAAGCAAACTCTCGCGGGTGTCGCCTCTCTGCAGTGCACCGGTGCTCGGAGAGAAGCGCACTCAACGGGGCCGCGGGAACAAATGGTATGAATTACACGAAAATGCCGTTCGAATTGGGCGGCTTATGAATACCTTAAAAACATAGCGGGACAACCAAAATTTCGAGATTTGTTTGAATTAACCGGAAGTATGAAATATCCTAGTTCGAATTATCGCGAGCCTACTGTATGTGCTGCTAAATGTTTCGTTTCCTTCCTTTCTATTGTTTCTGGCCCTCGTACCTCCGTCAGGCGACTGGCTGGTTTGACCCATTGCACCGAGGACCTTTTCGAGGTTCCCTCCTCTTCCTTCTTGGAAAAAAACACAGAGTCGTTTATGTTATCTTTAAGACTACTTGAAGGCGATAACCCAAGCATTGATGCAGACACATGATTTACGAATGTGGCGGTGCCCCTCCGCCACAGGCTTTTTTGGAGGAATATAGCACCTCTGCCGATTCTGGCACAAGTAATGCCATCTCATGGTCCAGTGGCAAACCGTGGGTTTCAGTACCTTTATGTCGCCGGTTTTTGTACCTTTCGTGTCTCGACGTGCTTTCGCTCAAGGACTTTGAAGGTCGACTGAACGATGTGACATATAAGGCTTTCGTCTTAGTAAAGAAACTGAACTGAATCATCATGTGCTGGCTTTGTTAACATAATCAGCATGCCTGGCTCTGTTAGCGAGATCAGCACGGCACTGGCCTTGACGGGTACCTCTGGTTTCTGCGCAGCTGGAACCGGACGAGGCGTGGCTGTGCCCGCAGTGCGAGAGCAGGCAGCAGGGTGTGGCCCAGCTGGCACTTTCCTCCTGCCCAGACATCCTGGTGGTCCACCTCAAGCGCTTCCATCAGGTCAGGACGGGCACCATAGCTCTGGAAGCGAGGGCAGGGTGCCTGGCGCGCGTCATTGATTGGCGCGTTTGGCGTCTCCTATTGGCGAGGAGGTTGCAAGCGCATAGGGCGTTCTCGCTCTAGCTCGTTTTCTGTAGAGCTCTGCCTTTGCCCAACTCAAGGCCTGCGGACCGCCTTCTTTACGGTGTCTTCTTTGGTCGATTGTCGGGCACGGATCAGACTCCAGTGCTGGATGCATAAATGGGTAGTAATTCAGTTACAGTAATTTAATGACTTTTTGGTAATTTGTCATTAACTACTTTCGGCTAAAAGGAATTGTAATTGTAATTTAATTACTTTCTAGTGTCAGTAATTGTAAAATTTCAGGCACAATTACAATTACTCTTGCAAGACTTTGCGGCTCGACGGAATCTCTGTGAAAGCCTGAGCGCCCGCAGAAGCGGCCTAGCGCTCGGTGACACACTTGCACGCATAGACGCATGCACATGCTCGCACAACAAAATGGCGTTGCATTATTGTTGTTTTGTTTTGTTTACTTACACTGTGAGCTGAAGACAATCCTCTTTAGAGCCTACCTCAACGGCACCGTGTAGCGCAGTCTGCGGTGCAAGCAGAAAACAGTAGCGTAATCATGCCAAAGTATTGAAAGGAAAAAGAATTGAGCTTCAGCTTTAAGCCAAGGTTGGGAATTTTAATTGTCTATCAAGTTATGTGTCCTTTGTTTTCCCAGTATTTTACGTCCCTCTTTCAGTACTGTCGTATATTTGTATCTGTATTATTTTCAAGTTTATTTCCTGGTGGTTTTACTGCAGATATTATTTGCACAAGCATTTTGGAGTCTGACATCGCAGCTGTGAATGTAATCACCAATGATTCGGGGAGCTCCTATTCGGGTTCCTATATATCTCTGAGCTTATTATAATTTCAACTTAATGTAAATGCTTTACAATAACATGATGTTTGTATGTGAATATGGTCATATTAGCGCATGCAGATTTTAGTTTTATATTAACACATGTAAAATATTCGTATATGACTAATTGTCACATTTTTATTTGCCTAGCTAACAAAAGTCTGTCAACCCAATTTATTCTGTAGCGATCTGGCATCTTCCGGTACATAAAACTTATTGATGATTATTTATTAAAAATATAAGAATGTAGTACTTCATTGCCCCAAACTGTCAAGCTCTGTCATGAATTTAACAAAATTCATAAAAGGAAAGTACAATACGTGACATTTATGCAGCGATGCTTAAGCCTCCTCGAACATGGGGCAAGGAATGAACAAATGTGTTGCACTCTATACAGCTCATTGAAAGTTATATGGCCCAAGTCGGGTCAAGCTCCTCAGAAATAAGTAATTGTGACGTAATTGCATTACCTTTTAAAAGTAATTTTAATTGTAATTATTACTTTTCACTTAGTTGTAATTTTAATTGTAGTTAAACTACTTTTGGAGCAAAGGAATCGTAATTTTAATTAAATTACATTTTGAAAGTAATTTACCCATGTATGGCTGGATGGAACGCGAGCAGAATGAGGAGACTTTGCATTAGCGACATGATGTTTGAAAAGGCTTTCTTTAAACTGAACTCTTGAGAGAGAGAAAATAGATGAAGGAGAGATTGGTGCACTCTTGAGATTAAAATCATGCTGTATACTAGTATGTGTTTCCTGTAGTTCTACCCACCTATCTTGTGACAAACAAATTTTAGCTGAAGAGCTGCAACTTTGTTTTTACAGCGGAGCTGTTAAGGGCTAGGTTCCCCAGGATGGTGTCTGTGCATGTCGACACAAACCTGCCTGGACAGCTACAGCCATCTATAAGCGACGGCGGCAACACACAGCCAGTATGGTTTCTGCCGTCGCTCGTAGATGGCAGCAACCTTTCCAGCTATAATAGAAGAATGGATAGTTGGCCGTGTTGGTGGGAATTCATTGTAGGAAACAGCGCAAAAACAGACGACGACGAAGAGTAGCACAGTGTATCGAGTACAGCTCTGCTGGTCTTCTTTCTTCACGAGAGTGGAAAGGCTGTTGTTGATCTGTTCTAGATAACGTTTTAGAGCGCAGCTCTTAGGCGCCCGTTTTCGGCTTCAGCGGCGTTGCCGTCCCGGCGTAACTGTGAGGTCACGTGACTGGTGACGTCACGTGACCCCAGTGAGGTTACATGACCCCGCTAACGTCACGTCACCCCTGAGGTCGCGACCCCCATCGTCGAGGTCCACCCCATGCGGACTGCGTGACCCGTGAGGTCACGTGACCCCCGTGAGGTCACGTGACCCCGCTGACGTCATGTGACCCTTGTGAGGTCACATGACCCTAGTGACATCACATGACCTCATGGTTACGCCGCCGTGACGCCGACGTCGCTCGGAGGGAGGATTAGCAGGCAGGATGAGGAGGAGGGAGGAGGGGTATACGCTCCCCTCAGTACCCTTCCCTCCTCCTCCTCAAGAGCTGCGCTCTAATTTGGTGTTACAGGGAGTTGTGACCGGCTTTCATTTTTTTCTTATGCATCTAATTCTCGGTATAAATAGGTTTCACATTTTATATGGCCACATTTTCTTTGTTTACTCATGGTTAAGTTTCAGTATAAATAGACTTCACTTTTTATATGGCCTACATTTTCTTTGTTTACTCATGGTTTAAGTTTAAGTCAAAGACGTCGGAGTAAGGGAACAAAATGTATTTGTGCAAATATTTGAAGATGATCACTCTCCTTGTATTTGCATCTTGTATTTAAATGCTTTTCTAAAAGGTGTAATTGGATTTTGTAATTAAGTATGTTTTTGTTAAAGTATTTTGTACTTGTATTTCAATACATTTTTGGAAGTGTTTTGCCCTTTCGTGTCCCTATGGGTGTAGTTCTTAAGTTCACCGCTAATGCCTCGACGCCTCGATAGTAGCATCTCCTCCCCAGTGTTGTCCGTGCATCAAAAGCTGTGCCGAAATGGCAACAAATTATCTCTCGAGAGCCGGCGTGTCTTGCTGTTGAAGGTCACGATCTTGGTGGTACTCTAAGCATAGCTCGTTCAATGGCTCCGGTGCCCATCGGCCCGGCGCGAACCCAACAAGAGGCTCGTCTCCGTCGCAGAGCGGACGCCACCACGGCAAGCTGGCGACGCGGGTGGAGGTTACCCAGAACGACCTCGACCTAGGGCCCCACCTGTGCCAGCAGGGGTCCGGGCTCCGGGGGCCAAGTACGACCTGTACGCCCTGTGTAGCCACCACGGGGCAGGCCTGCAGGGAGGGCACTACACGGGTGAGGCGGGGGAGCTGGACCTCGAATTTGTTTGCGCTCGTTGCACTCGTTGGTACTGTCGGCCCGTAATGGCTATTACAGAGATGGAAATGGAAGTACAGAGTACCGACCTTGGATTCTCAAACTGGGTTTCTAACTAAAGAAGGGGATTCCCTAAAGCACCCTTCAAGGGGCCCTGCAGCGACTTTTTACTGTTTTTTAATTTGCACCGAACCTGAGCGCACTGAACGTAGTAACGTAGTGAAGTTTTTCTTTTCTCGAAATTCGCTTTATTTTAAAAGTTATAGGCATATTAAAATTACAAAACCAAGCAAAAAATAACCTCCTTTATGACGTCTTTGGTCCTCTGTCCCCTCTTTGCCCGCGGACCGCGGTGACTGAGGAATGTGGGGAGGGAGGGGAAGATGGGGAGAGGAGGCGAGGCCAAGGAGAGAGAGCGGCCCAGGAACGGGGCAGCTCTCGCTTCTCGGCTGACTAGGACCAACAACGTCACGATTTCGTCATATGCCGCGTGCGTTCGACACTACGGGGCGCATCCGTAGGAAGAGAAGGTTTCCGCGTCATCTGGTTAAAATATGACGCACTGATATTTAGTTACTCTCTTCTTGCCCGCTGGGTTGCCTGAACCACAAGGGACGTGGAAACCGCAAAAAGGTAGATGCTTGAAGAGGATTGCAGGGCCCTTTTAAGGTTTCCCTAAAGCAGTGGCTCTCAAATAGGGGTCCGCGAAGGTATTCTAGGGGTCTGCGAAGCCCTGCCTCATCAGTCAAGCCCGGCAATAAAAATGTTATTTTTTCAGATTCAGAAGAAACATTTCAATTTTCGGGAGAGCTTTCTTGTGTGTATGTCAATGAGAGAAGTCTACTTAACACAACCCTTAGTTATATCCATTTATTAAATCATGATCATATTTAACCGATACCTTTCCCTTTTTCCTCACCACAAACGGGGTCCTTTATCATCTCCGCCGATCCACAAGGGGTCTCGTGAAACATCAGTGGTTGAGAACCACTGCCCTAAATCATCATCGGGGGTTCCCAGGGTTTCCATGTTTCTTCAACCGTCCCTGCTCCTAAGCAAAGTGCTCTCACAGATTGAGCACTCTTATAAGAGAAGGTTTGAGCCATCCATGGATGCATAACTATGTGCCAAAAGACTCACTGGTTTGTGCTAGAGACTGGTAGGGGTCCTTTGGCTATAAAGTATGGGTGGCCAAACCGTGGCTTGTGAGCCATGTGTGACTCTTTGTGGGCCCAAGTGCGGCTCGTGGCTCCTTTGTAAATCTCTCCCACCCACCTCTCCTGAGGTGAAAAGGAAAGACACGTAAAAAAGAAAGGAAGCTTGCATTTGGTCAGCTTTGTGCCATCACATGCACGTTGGACAAGGTCCTCGTTTTATGAATGGAAATTCTCAATACAGTAACATACCAAGCCTATTATGTGACGAGGCTATTTTTAGGTCGCAGCCGTTTCTGGCAAGTTTCTGCAGCGGAGCCTGCACTTGTTTTACGTAGGGCCGTGGCGTCGGGGAAGTGCTTCCCGCTAAATTTAGCAGAGGAATTTTCTCGCCATATTTAGCGGGCAAATTGCGACGTGACTGCCATTTTTCTGCCAAATTTTGCGAGACAATTTCTTCGCTATATTCAGCGGAAATTCAGTGTCACGTGACCATGTCACGTGATGTCATCGTGTCTTGTAACATCAAGGTGTCATTTGAACACTGTCCGCTAAATTCGGTGAAACGTAAGTCCGCAGAATTGAAATAAAGTAGTGTGATGGTGCGCAGTGCCTCGGCTGCCGCCGCAGTTCATTTTGCGGGACACGACGAGGAGCCGAGGAATTCTTTTTGTTGTATTTTCTTTCACACACTTTAAAATGCGAACAACCCAGAAACTGTCTTAGCAAACGGCCACAAAGAGACGAGAATGTTAAAGCTTAGACTGCTTGTCGGTGTCTCTCTGTTTCATGCTCCAGCGTGCTGCAAAAACCCAGTGGACGGGAACTGGTACCTATTCGACGACGCCAGAGTGCGCCCAGCAACGCCGGAAGACCTGATGGCACGGGACGCCTACCTACTCTTTTACCAGCGCCAGAACCCCGGTGACCGTAAAACCGGTTCCGGTTCGTCGCTCGGAACAACAACCTCTGGCCACTGGTTCTCCCGTGCACCGCCTCTCTCGTCGAGCCGGAGCCACGAGCAGCTCTTGGAACGTTCTCCCGTTCGACGGCGGGAAACCGGTTCGTCTCCGGTTCGCGCTGGTTCGCCTCCTGCACTTCCCCTCCTCCGACCAGCTACTCGGTTCTGCCGGGCGGCTGCTCCCCTTCGGCCGGCGACGGGAGTCCCGGTTCGCCAGCCGCACCAGTTCGCACCAACTCGTTGAGTCGTGCGGAGACCCGAGGTACCACCCCACGAGCCTCTGGACCCCAAGCCTCCGGTTTGCCAATTTCCGGTTTGCAAGTTTCCGGGTTACAAGCTCCCAGCTTGCGGACCTCCAGTATGCGAAATGGCATCATGCGGGACGGAGTCATGCGGGATGGTGTCGTGCGAAATGGCCGTCATGCGAAATGGCGTCATGCGGGATGGTATCATGCGGGACATCGCTGTGCGAGATGCCAGTCTGTTGCCTAACACGTCTCAAGACAAGCCAACTGTTGAGCAGGTGACATTTTTTAAACATTTTTTTATATTCCTTGTGAGGTTAGATGAGTAAGTTTCTGGCATTGGTAATATAGTGTTTCTTTTTAATGCTGTGTCTGCTTTCGATAGGGCATACTATGCAGGAGGCAGTGTAAGGAAAGACATTGCTGACTTCATTGTTCCCTTGGTTTCTAAATGTGTGCAGAACCAGAACAAACACTTTATGCTGCTTTCTTGAGTTTTGAGGAGCAAAGCTGCATCTGCATGACCTGAAATACTTTAATGAATTACACTAATCATTCTATTCATTGGCTAGCTGCTGTGATGGAGGGCAGTTCCAAGGATATTGGATGGTGCATCACGGATGACTGTAATGTTGTGCAGCTCTCAACACTCACCTGCACTTGTATTTCGTAATAAGGTTGTAAACCTTGGAAACTTGCATGAGTTGGGGTATGAGTCGGAGCTTTGCTTTTGCTTCCATTTATGAGCGTTAGTGTGAAAACATGTTAAGTTTTAATGATCCGATGGTTGCGTGAGCGAGCTTGTTCTACCTATAGGGCCGACCTCATGACATGATTGCAGTGAGCGAATTGTGGCGACAAATTGACTCATAGTTCAACCTCTGGCACTACGGCAGTGTCATGAATCAAAATAATTTTGGCCTTCACCTTGAAAGCAGGTGTGGAGGCTAACCTAACTAGAAAAAACTGAGTATACCTCATGCCAAATGTATCAAATACTTTGATTTTCAGTGTTCCCCTGTGGACGCAGGATCTGAGGCACAGCAGCCCGCCCACAAGGAAGCTTTCTGGACTGTGACTTCTGTGTGACCTTGAAACGACCTTGGGGTGACCTTCGAAAAGGGACTGTTCAACAACGAATGCGAACTGTTCTGAGCTCCCATACCCCTCTCACACACGGACAACAACCGGCAAAAGGAGAGGGAGGGCAATGCTTTCCCGGTGTCTTCTAGTCTTGTTTTGGTTTTTGCGTGCTAAAGTTGTGTGCTGAAATCTCCCACTTTAGTGCGGCCTGTTGAGTGTTTTCTTCTTTTTTTTTCTTTGACATTCTCTGTTAGCGAGGCGATTGTGCAGACTTTGGGAGCTTTTTTTTTTTGTCCGTGTCTTCAACGACATGCTATTTAGTCGCTCCTCTAGAACGTTTTTAACGCTTCCAATTGATTCTTTTTTTTTTTTTTTTTTTGCATGTACGGTTAAATGAAACGGTTCTGTCGGGAGGTTTTCGTCTCCCTTCAATCGGTCGGAGTGGGCGTACGATTTGACCCCTTAATGTCTGCACGAACATCGTAAGCCGAGTTATTTAAAAAAGAGTGAACAGCGGAAACTCACTTTTACTTTGACGGAGGTTTGACACACGTTTGCGGAGACATATCTAGTGATGCTATATTTTAAAAAACCGTCGTATCTATCTTTTTTTTTTTTTTTCATCCTGGCAAGTTAAGGGTTTGCTGACGCTGTAGTCAGCGTTCGTTACTGTGCGTAGAAGGACGGTGTTGTCGAGAGGGCTTTACAAAGTGCCGGGTTAGTCAGCAGTACTAATCCACGCAAACATGTTGACCACTTCAAGTGCATTTGGTGGAGCTGTTTCTACCGTCGTGTAGCTGGTCGGAAGATCATGTATATCGAGTTGTTTTTTGCAGCCGTCTGTGATAAGACAAGAGATGGAGTAGTCCGATAGCGCAGTTGCGCCAAGGCAGTCTGTTTTATCGAATGCCGTGGATAGTAAAGCCACTGGAAACACGGGCCAAAAATACAAGAGCACTTCGTATTTAAATTGCTGCAGTCCGTAGCGAGATGTTTACTGCGCTGATTGGTGCTGCGGACTTGAAGTCGGAAGCACAAGTTTTTGTCACATACTACCGGTCGGCCGGGTGGATTGTTAGTTTGTGAATGTCCCACCTAATTTCATTTTTTTAGCTTGTCACATCAAATTTTCTTTTTGTATGGGAGCTCATGGAAGCAGTAGATTTTTTTATCTCGAAATTTGGAAGGCTTAGTTTGGGCTGGGCCTGAAGTTAAATGTGAGAATTACGCTTTTCTCTAGGGGTGTTCCAGCTAGGCCTACTTGTCTCTAGAGGGGAGGCTGCTTCATTTGTCTCAATAATTTTCCTATCTGCAGTTACCATGAAATCCAACCAGGCAGACATTTAGCTAACTTAGCTTTGCAGACATGGTGAAGACTGATTGGTTGACCCAGCCATGCTTCAGTGGTGCCGCTTGTTATCAAACGTTTGTTTAATATGAGTTGGTTACACTGAAGCGTGTCCAACACAGTAACTTTTTTCTCGACTTCGGAAGAGTTAATGGTTTTGTGTGTATTAGGGTGGACTAGTTGGTTCAACATATAAATACATACTCAATACTAAATGGTTTGGTATCATAGCAGAAGGTACATATTTGTCAACAGTACTGCAAATAATTTTCTTCACTTTGCTTTCATCAGTATGAGAGGGAATGAGCGAACTTTTACAAAGTTTGGGGGGAAAAGGCAATCACACTATGCACAAAAGCTGCATTTTAATTACTTGAATTTTGCTTGTTCACCTTCTGCAATTTGGAAAGCTCGAAGGCAGGAGTAAAAACCACAGCCTTTATCTAATTGTTATCATTTAACTGTTGGCCTTCACTGGTTTTTCTTAGTGTTTTTATAACATTAGGCTCCACAGTAGCTAACAGTATAGCTTTTCAAGGAGTTGGAACCGAACATATGTCACTGTTTTTTTCATAACTAATGTTCTTGGAACATTTGTTTGCCATATTATCGGAGTTATGAAAACAAAAATCAATCACCAGAGTAAAGTTAAAAAAAGGACGGGAAATGGAAGGGAAGCACTGTTTCATCTCGACTTTGGCGTTAGGTAGGCTCAGCTCAACAGCTTTCATTGCGAACAAGAAAGTTGTTTTAATTACCGAATCCTAAAAAGGCACAAGGTTCATCCTTCGAGCTTTATGGACATGGAGCCCAGGACCAGTGTGGGTGCTTGTCTCGAATCTCAGCATAATAGCTTTAGAAATGAACTTGTCTGGTTCATTCAGAACCTCTACAATGCATCCGGCCTGAACATTACTTTGTCATGGGGTAGCTACCACATTAACAGCCTACAGGGTGTTCCACTGTGTGGCCAAAAGGAAAACCCAATCCTTGATTTTTTCTCGGCACCTGAGTGTTTCCTGTTAGTTTGCGTCAGCCAACATGTGGTATATCGAAAGTTACCGAACTGTTGAAGACGAGAAGTTTGTCACAGTTTTTATGGAGGGTAGGCTTAGGGAGTGCGGAGCAGCCGACATAGAGTCCTCACCTGGATTATCATTTTTCGGGGTATCCCAGCGTTTCATTTTCCACTTTCCAGCAGGCGAAGAAATATGACATCTTTTGCAATAGACCCTCTCCGGAATTCAGTGCCATCTGGTGACTAAAATGGCAGTTTAAATTTTACCGTGCTAACGACGGCAATGAACCTGTGGTCTGCAGTATTTTATGGGGCACCGTCACTTTCGTAAGTCAACGGTAAACGAGAATGTGCGCTTTACTGTACAGTTCTTTTTCAATCTCTTTTAGTGTCGGTGGCGAAAAAAAAATTTAACCAGTCAGAATGAAGCATCAACCCACGTAGACTCCTTGATGAAGTTCAATGCATGAAGGAAGGGGCTTTGAAGCCGAGTGTGTGCTACTAACGTATTGACTGGGCCCCAAGTTAGAAATGAATGCTTACGCAGCTCTTGCATCCAATTCCTCATTCACGTCGCGCTAACGTCTACTATGTATAGGCCTCGAATCACCTGCTTAAGAGCATCTTCATTTGCCTCCTTCATCAGTAAACAGAAGGCTGCCACTAGTGTAGCACATGCCATTTTTTAGATGATGATAGTTATCAAAGTGGCCAGACTGAATTCTGGAAAGGGTCTATTATAAGACAGTTCATGGAATTTTCTTTACAGTAAAAGTTCAGACTAAGCGCGAACCTGAAACCTTCAACGAAAAGTAGAACGTGCCCTCGAAGAAGTCGTCAGAGGCATGATTCTGATCAAAACCCTTCAGATGTCCAGCGTTGCTGCCAGGAGCAACAACTCGAAAATGATTTATTTCCCCCGTGCCACGTGTTCCTCAATAAATTTTAGCGCCCTCTGTTGCATGGGCGAGGATACCCGTCCTAGCAATGGAGGGTCGAAATGCATCTTCAAAACGGGTCACTCGTCTTTCAAAACCATAGCCGACAGTGGATGTGACGTAGATGGCGTGCAGCACTGGCCTCAAAAGTGCGAGAAGACTGGCGCAAATATTACAAATTCTGTTAGACTTTTCTCTACTGTGAAAAATTCAAAATGCACCTGGGCCTTCTCTTATGTCGAGACTGCTCTCATTCATTCCACGTGAAGTAGTGCCGCAAATGCCCAATGTTGCTCACGAGCAACATTTCGAAAACATGCTCACAAAAAAGGATAATCTTTTTTTAGGACAGCTTTCAGTTATTTTTTTTTCTGTGTTTGAAATTCAAGTTAGGGTTTGTAGGTTTCTAGTATTTCACGTAAAGTTTGGGGCATGAAAGGGATAATCATCGGAACTCTCGCATAGCTTACTTTATTTGTATTTCTGCCACATCGCGCTAGTTCTCACACAGCTGAACGTATAATCATCACATAAGACGACTTGGATGAGCTTCGTAGCTGCTTCCGTGTGTTCGCAAAGACCTGTAGTAGAGCGAGCATGCTTCTGTGAATTCTTACAAAAGAAGTGTTCATTTAGGCAGGCGTGTGGAGAGGCATGAAGCCCGATTGATGTTATTTGAGACCGACGTTCGTTGCTTCATGGGCGATAATATCTACCCACGACGCCCCAGAACGACGTCATAGTCCAGACATCTGCTCAATGCCATCCTTCAAAATGGCGACGTCCAGCATGCATCCTCCCGTAGAGGTATCCACAAGCGCCGCCAACCACTGCATGCGGTCTCGTAGTTTCGCGTATCATGCAATTCATTGAGTGTCCTGTTTCTCTGGTCAATCTGTGGAGCTTCCCACCTCCCTGTCTTATAACGGCGGACTAGCGGCCCAAGGCAACAGCTCCTAGATAGGAAAGCCTCTGTGCTGAGTTCTGCGTCACTAAAGAAGGCCGCCATCTTGGACATGGGCGCTGTGTCAGCGTTCGTAGAGAGCTCGTGTTCAGTCATTGGGAACACCAGTTCCTGCCGAACCCTGACTCGGTAATGTCCAATCTATTCCCTACGGCGGCCTGCCGTAGTGACGCAGGGAAATTTAGCACCCGGGCTTTTTGTATCTGGGAGGTGTTGCCCAAGTTATCCTTGTGTAATCTATCCACGGCGTTTGGTAGTTTAATAGCCCGGAGCAAAGTGGTTTTTTTTTTTCTCGTTTATTTAAGAAGTATGAAAATTTGAGAAAAACCGTTATTCCACGAAGTTTGTGGAACTACGAGAGACGTTTTAGGGCAGCTGCCCATATACGCTTGTTGATTATATAACTAGTGCAAGAAGCAGAGAGTTCTTGTTTTAGTGTGACTTGTACATATACATTTGTTTTTAGTTGTTATAGTTTATAACAGACGGTGCACTGTAGAGGCACTAGATAGTTTTGTTTGTTCTTTTATTGAGTATTCTGTCGTTACGTCATGTTCGAATTCGAGGACAACTTTGTCCGTTGCAACTGTGGATCTGTGGAGCGCGAGCGGCCTTTCGCGTTTTTGATTAATAGAAACAAATAAAAAGAAACTGCCATATTCCTGCTTCCAAGGGTTAAAAAAATAGATCATAAAATGTGTTTCGAGAGCAGCGTATACATTCACGAGCAATCATATTTCGCGTTTTGTCACCTCGCGATGTCTTTAAAAATGTATGGCAGACTGGGACCTGGCAAGTTTGCAAGACTTCAGATGGAAAGTGGAAATAGTTCTGCTAATAAAAGTGTAATTGACAGTTACCCGTTGTTGTAAGCCGTGTATCGTTTGTTTGGTTTACATCTTGAGATATCAGTTGATTAGTTCGCAAGGACGAAAACAAAATGCTGTATTCAATGTCGTCATCTGCACCGCTTGACACCCACTCAGCGGAATTACTCCCATAAAAGGTGTAAGCCCGCTTGTCCTGAGGCTAACATCTAAGAGTGCTACAGCAACACCCCTTAGTGCGCTAGCGAACACCCTAAAAATATATGATTCCGACAAGCTTCGCAGCATCCGAGAAATAAGCTTTACGAGCAACTTGCTTCACATGTAACTATACGCAGAAGCTAGGAAGACGAACTCGAAGCGCGCACGGGAGCAATCTGGCCCCCTATTTACCGCTCCACCGTCTTGACAGGTACTCGACAGTTTAAAGATACTCGTTCGCAGGTGAACACCCCTCAATTTGGGGGCTACAACTTGCAAGACATGTTGGGTCGTTATCGTCAACATTTCGCGTAAAGCATAATACCTCGGGGTTCGAGGAATGCATCTCCAAGTCAAAAGCTTTAGTATAGAAAACATTTGTTCGTGTGGCCCTAAACACCCCTAATGCTGTTTTAACGGGTGTAAGCTCGCCTACCCTTCACCGCTGTAACATCCATTTCCGCACCCTCTTCGCTACAATCAAAAATGAAGGGTGTTCGTGCAAGATCACCCTATTTTACTCTTCAAAAGGGTGAAAATTATTCGAATTAAGGGTGTTGGACAGGCTGAGAGCGAGCTTTCATGCCTTTGCTAACGCCTCGTCGCATGTGAAACCAAAGCCCTGCGGAAGGTAACAAGCGCTTGCTGGAGGCACAGCTACTGTGTTCTTGGCGGAGCATATATGAGTTACTGTAAAATCCAAACAGTAGGTTTTCCAACGAGGGTCGCCTTATCGAAATTTCTAAATGTATTATAATAATATTAATAATCGATCTAAAGGGGCGACGGAACAATTTTTGTTTTTTTAATAAACACCACTGAGAATTATTCATTGACATTCGTAACCTATAAAACCCGCTAGTTCTTTTTTTTTTTCGTGCGATGGCATTTGCAGGAAACGAGCACCTAATATAGCAGATACCTGCTGATGGTCCATGAAGAACTTTAAAATAAGCGCGACCACCACAAGGTATATACACGAATACAACAGCGCGCGTCTAGATCTCGGGTATATCCAATCAAGGTGCAAGTTTGCAGTGGATCGATTATAATTTTGGATTTCCTTGGTGGGGCGAAATGGGACGGAAGCAATAAAAATCGGACAAATGTGAAGTAAACAATAATATAAGTCATAAGTTGCATTAATTGCAATATAGTGATACCCTGCAATCAGTTTTGTAAATGTTTTCTTATGCCACTCCAATCCACTCGTCAGTCGAATCGTTTTCTACTGCGTGCGCACAATATTTCATGAAACACGAAGCTTCTCTTGAAAACTTGGAGATCAATGTTGCGGCAACATTCCTCCGTTAAACCCGCTGAACACGGCAGCGGTGCAAAATAAGCACTGATCGAGGTACAAACGACCACTGCTTGTAGAATTTCAAACGGCTGTTGCGATATTTTCTCCGCTACTTTCTAACCAGATCGAACACGTTAAATTGTGCTCCTCCATCTCACAACCCGAAATAAAAGATACCACCCGGAAAGCCCACGGCGTGAATATCTATAAATCAACTGATGCCAAGTGTCTCCGGTCCCGGCTGAGGGCCGTCTTTCAATTTCAATAAAACGCACAAACAAGCAGAGCGACACACACGTTTCGAGCGAATACTCTTTCTCAAGTGACGGGACCCGAGAATGGACAAGAAGTGTGTGACGGGAGTTAAGGCCGGTAATTGGGTTGTAAAAGAAAGAAATGGAGAGAAAATGGGCCTAAAGTCGAAACCCCGCAGAGTTCATCTGGGAGTAGGACGATTCAAACTATACTCCGTTTCACCTTATGTTGTACCGCAGCGAAGGATAGAAGCGCGAGCTGATAGCGTTGGCAGCTGCCCTTGGTGCACGAGAGCTTGTGCCGCCGAGATGTGCCCTAGACAAGGAGCTCGCGCTTGTAGCCTTTGCTGCGGTACAACACAAGGTGAAACAGTATAGAGAAGGAAACACGTGCTTGGCGGCGGGAAGACGAAGTTCGGAAAATCGGTTGTGACGTAAGCCTGCGGGCATTTGGGGCGACAATCACGAAAATATAATTAAGAAATGAAACCTTCAGACAAGGAAACAAGACGTACACACCACCGTCTCAAAACCAGCACAGCATACAGCTGTCATTTACTTCCACAACAATCTTCTTTGTCATCCTCCATCCAAATTATACACATTCAACAGCATGGACACTCACTACACTAAGAGAGCCTCGAGCACGCAAACTGAATCTTCCTTTTTTTTTTTTGTATTTCAATTTGTGTATTTCAGGCTCTCTTAGTGTAGTGAGTGTCCCTGCTGTTGAATGTGTATAATTTGGATGGAGGATGAGAAGAAGACTGCTGCGAAAGCAAAGAGAGAGAGAGACAGAGAAGTGCTGAAAAGAAAGGAAGCCTGGAACTTATTAACCACACCGTCGATTGGGGATGACAGCTGTATGCTGTGCTGGTCTTGAGACTGTGGTCTGTGTACCTTTTTGTTACCTTGTCTCAAGGTTTTATTTCTTAATTATGATTGTTCATCAGCTGGCCTGCGTTATGACTCTTATTTCAAATCACCAAAGACTGTCCTACGCGAAAAACACTCGCTCCCTCTGCCTGACAAAGAAAAAAGAAACGCTAATTTAGAGGTGCTGCACTTTGTTACATCTGCGTGCGCTGTGGGCAATGCGCCACACACGGCGGGTATAGGGACACAAACGTCCCCATCCTCCCAGTTGGCGGGACCAGCTTGGCCAAGCTGGGTCACCCAAAATTTAGTTTATTTTTATTTATCTTTTCCCCTTGTGCAGCAGACGTGGTCTGCAGTAGTTTTTGCTGTGCCCTTCTTGTACCAGGACTTGGGACTCTCTCACGAGTTGCGAGACGATTTGGTGGTCGTGTTTGCAATATTTTTGCACATGAATCTGAGAAGTAACTGTAACGACGTTACTCTTTATAGTTCTTTCGAAACATAGTAACCATGTTACAGTTACAAGTTACTCTCACTAAGCAGTAACGAGTAACAGTTGCAAGTTACTGAAAATGTAACTAGTTACGGTAACGCGTTACCAGTAACTATAGTTACTGCCCAAGACTGATATGAGCGGCATATAAACATCGTCACTGCGAGATCGCAAAGCATGATGATAAAATTATCGGAGATCGCATTGTTTGCAACGCCAACAGTGCAATCTCCTCTACAACTTCTTCATCAAACGTCCGCTTTTATCCTTGAAATTACCGAGCGACCAAAAGGGCTCTTGGTCAGTGGCGTTGCGTGCGAGTACACCCTTACAAAACATATTTATCCACTTTCTACGGAATTTCTATAGAGATTATAGAGGCTATAAATATTTAAAAAAAATGTATCCAATTTTATATTCACTGTCCATAGCTCTTTGGCCGCTTTTTTTTCTTCTTTTCTGTAGACTTTCTACTGAAGTTAGTGTATAGAGATTGGATATAAGCTGTATAGAAAACATCCTAAGAGATTTCCTATCCCCTTTCTATAGTTAATTAACCAGTTTCCCGTAACGAAAAACAAAAAAATCCCGACCTTTTTTTTGTTTGTCACAATTCATTTTTGGAAAGACTTGTGTACATACCAAGACATCACAATAATACACACGCCACGGAGCAATCATAACACTAGTAATTCAGACATGTTGACTGCTCCACCGCCATATACACCCTACACTTGAAAGGCAATAATTCGAGCGAGGATCACCCTAGAAGTTTAGAGGTTTACAAGTATATGCTGCTTTTTTCTCGCCAATACATCATACAAAGAGTGGTTTCTAAGGGTTGGTGAGCTGTATCTCCAACTATGAAGCGTTGCTAGACAAAGGCGATAATTATTTGACATGGTCGGAAAAGCAGCCTCCACAAGGAGGCTCGAACTGGGTGTTATGTCGCTTCTCCTCACTGCATCTTATTAATCTATCAAGTCTAGTTTATATAAATTTTTATATAAAGATGGCGACACAAAGTCTATTGTTACGCGCGGTGATAGAAATTCTATGGCCTTTATAGCGTCTGTACTCTTGGCCGATTGACAAAAAGTCTGTAGAAAATATATTGAAAACTTTTGAGACTGGATAGGAAGCTGAAAGAGCCGTTTAAATGTGAATAAGATTTCTATAGAAGTTGGCTGTAATATTTTTGTAAGTGTATTGGATCTCTTGTGTAGACTAGTGCCCGTTAATTGAAAAAAGTTATGGATTACAATTACAAGTTACCGAGCCTCAAATGTAATGGATTACCGTTACAAACTACTTTCGCTGAAAAGTAACGGATTACTTTACTCGTTACGTTACAAACTACTTTCGCTGAAAAGTAACGAATTACTTTACTCGTTACGTTACAAATTACTTTCACGTTACTTCTCCCTGTAGACTTATCAAGAAAACGATAGAAACAAATTTGATGTTTTCAAAAATGTTCTGCAACACTACTTTCCATTTCTCATACGCCCGCTTTATGGTAGTCCTTGTAAAAATAAGACATTGTATTTAAGAGAAAGAATGTAGGAGCACTCCGTTCACCTGTAAGCTGACAAGGAAGCGAAAGCTGCAACCACACCCGCCATCCCGCTAGCTTACGGTGACTGGAAATTATCCCTGGAATTCTGCAGACAAAAATAGCGGTGCGCATGCTCAGTAGCAGCGTCTGCATCCTCTAGGACAGGGCTGCACAACTCAAAAATGACGTGGGCCAAAAAATCTTTATTGGGAACTACACAGGCTTTTAATAACTGGCAGACAGGTTTTCAATACCTGGCATCATCGCACTGGTTGCTGTCTTGAGCATATCTCGCAGTAAACATGTCCGCGAGCTGCACTGGAAATGCCCGCAAGCCGGGCATTTCCAGTGCAGCTCGCGGACTTTGTTTGCGAGTGTTGTGTTTATCTTTCTCTTTTCTCGTATTTGTATACCTGTTGCACATTTTTGTAATAATTTCAACAACCAATCTTACAAAAAAAAAGAAATCGCGTTTTTTTTTGTTATTTTTCTATATATTCACGATGTTGTCTATTTTGTTGAACTTGCTATCTTTATGCTGCTAAATTGTCTGCTGATATTGCTCCAGTTTGTATTATGTTCATATTTTTAAAAAAGTAACGAGTCATCAAAGTAATCCGTTACCAATATTTGTAACGAAATTACGTTACAAATTACTGCCGCAAAAAAGTAACGCGGCAATTACAAAATTACTCGAAAAAGTAACGGATTACAAGTAATCCACTACTTGTGACGAATTACAAAGTGAGAAACATTCCCACCCAATACCGATGTTGCACGGCCCATTTTAAATTTACTATGATTTAAGGCTTAATGTAACAAAGATTGAAGGAAAAAAAGCAATGGCATTATTCACATTGTTGTAGACAATACGTTTGTCTTCAATCTTTTTATTGCGTTTATTTACCAATCATACAAATATAAATAAAATCTATATTTAGTTATGGTAGGGATAACTAAAATAAAGTACACTCATCTTCCCGAGGGGAACCATGGAGTTCAAGAAGAGTGGTTGTTTGGGCGAGTTGGTTTGACATCTTAAACAATCTTGTGCGCAGCAAGTGACGAGGACAAAGAAGAGAACAGGACACAACAAGGCGCCTTGTTGTGTCCTGTTCTCTCTTTGTCCTCGTCCTTGCTGCGCACAAGATTGTTTAAGAGGAACTATGGGGTGATGCGGAGCATCGTGTTGGTTCCGAGGAAAGAGTCAGTTGCGTGCTGACGTCGGAGAGATGGCGCCACCGACTGCCCTAGCGTACCCCCTACGCGGAGCCTTCGTCGCGGCTCGCGGCAGAAAAACTTGGAACGCTCGCCGCTCGCCATTTTTTTTTCACACTTGAAGGAGAGGAGAGTTGCGCGTGCGCGCGCGGTGTGAGGAGAAGCGAACGCACGCGCAGTGCACGCAGCTGGTAGAGAGAGAGAGCGGAGAGAGTAACGCGCAGCTGTTGGAGAGAGGGAAGGAGGAGAGTTGCGCGTGCGTAGTGTGACTGCGGACTACGACGCCGACGCCGCGGGACATAGACCCGAGCAAGAGATGCTCCGCATCTAAAAACAAATCATGAGCCATTCCACTCTGTGAAGGTGGATGACCAGCGAAGCTGTTTTGCAGACGACACAGACCCGCCCCGAGGAGCCGGAGAAAACTAGACACGCGCGACGGGACCGCCACCCCGGGCGAGCGGAAGGAAAGAAAACTAGGCACGCAAGCGCTTGGAAAGACGACAAAGAGAAGGCGGTGAGAGCGTAGACATGGCCGACGCGGGTCGCACAGCGGCAAATCTTTGAGAAACCTTTATCATCTACCTGAGAGTCTACTGATCTTGAAAATGGTGCACTATTGATAACTAATCTACTGAATAGACCTATTGCTAAATTACCCAAGCATCAAAGAGAATGCAGGGAATGGTGTTCCACGTGCCACACGTGCCGGCGTCTGCAGCAGTAGCTGTTCTAAAGCAGAAGCCTAAAACCAATGGCATCTCACGCGCGTTTGTCAACGCTTTATTTTGGTTATTTACTTCGAATTACGGGGAACGCTTGCGCGCCGTGCGGCGGTGAGAGTTAGCGTAGAATTTTTAGTCACTGCACACGAAAAATCCACGGAACCCTATAGCATGCATAAATAGCTTCGCTGTAATAATCACGAATTGTCATAATCGCATGACTATCGATCAACGCCCGCTTGTGATGGGCGCATGCCCCCACATCTCTGAATGTCTCTGAACGAAGGTTCCTGCGGAAGCGTAGTGACTGCAACTTGTGACGAGCACAGAATTGGTGTGAGCACTCCGCGTTCGCAGTAACCCGATTCTCATGAGGTAAAGCGCTTGCACAGGCGCAGTGCCTGCAGCGCCACCCCAGTGGTGGTGACTTCGGTGCCTGACGTCATTTTTTCAGCCATTGAATGGTTAACCTTTTCTTCTTGCCTTCTGCTCTGCTTCCTCCAGCCCCTCATTTGAACTAACGATTTTAGCTATAGGGCACTTTAGACGGCCCGCAAAACACTGTTTCTCAACGTATCGCGCTGCAATTTACTACAGATGTGCAAGCAGGTGATGGAAGTTTACATTGTATAAGAATGTCGAAAGGACGGTAAAATGTCGAGCTGACATTTTGTTTCTCGATGGTTCGAGCATGCTTTCTGTTTCGTGTTCACGAACAGCGTGCCGCCTTACCGCGCGTGGCGGTTTGCTAAAACGAATACTGCGAAAGGAAAGAGCAAACGGGAAAATATCTGGTGGCGTTTGAAGTTCGGTGTCATTTTGTTGGATATCTGGATGAAAAGAGAACTGTGCACGGTTCAAATCTCCCCCTTTCCCGTTTCTTGGCACTTCCCGCGGTCCGTTCCGCCCCTGAGGTATCGCCTTTGATCCCCCTTCCCCCCCCCCTCTTCTTTTTGGCCAAAAAGAAGTTACCTTTTCGTGCGACAGAAGGCGCTCTTTTATCTAAAGGGTCTATAGTCCCTTTCCAAATGCGACTTCCCCAGTTTTAGATCCGGTGTCAGGAAGCTCAGGGGATATCGTTCTCTGTCGCGAGCTACATATCTAGGGGACGGAGAACCGTTTCCTGATATTTCAGATAAAGCTTCAGTTGAGTGAAAACCATGGTTTTCAAGGTGTACTACTCCGGCGTTTTCTTCATAGTCCCTGATTTGCCTCAAAATTTGCTAACACACCAACAAACATCGTTGAAAAAGTAACCCAAATATTACGCCAAAATACTTTTTTTTTCGCGAAGTTATTGACTTCACAAGCTTGGTCCTCATCGCGTTTTTTAAAGTGAAAGTCGCTACTGGCAACAATCCAAAGTGACATCAGGGGAAGGCAGGGGTTCACTCTTTGGACTGTAGGCTTTGTTCCCAGTGGATTACAAGCAGTTTCATGGTGTCAAATGAATGCTTCGGAAGCTCGCTCCAGCACCCATGCATCATGCAGAACGAAACGAGTGAAAACATATATTGTGTTGCTCGTATGTTTAGAGCCTTGATGCTATATGCATCGACTGTGTCTCTTATATGTAGATGAGAAATTTAGCCAGAACAGTACAACTGCTTACTCTGGGGTCTTTAACGTGCATGACGCAGTAGTGATTACACGAACGCGTGCCGGTACGAAACTCATCCAGATCGAAACGGGCGGGGGTGGGGATGGAACCTAGGAGGTTCTGCAGCGCAAGCTTTCGCTCCACGCTCCGAGCTGAGACGCGTTAGCCCACAGTTGACCAGATATTTGCTATGTCACCAGAAACTAAACACTTCATTCTGAAAAGCAAGTGCGTGTAAATATTTTAATTTCGAAAGTTGACCTATGTCTAGAAGACACATTTTGTACCATCAAATTTGCTTTCCTTAGAAGGAAACGAAGAATGATCGCCAACATGGAACGATGATGTCACGGGCAAGCCATGTATTCATTACATAAAAATCGACGAAGCATAAGATATTTCTGCTGCCAGTTACAAAAGCTTACGAGTGGAAGGACTTCGCAGCGAGAGAATCTCGACCTAAGTTTCTAGCATCTACAGCGATATTGGCATTTTATTACTAGATCATATATTGTAAATATCAACTCAACCAAATGCCTTTCCGCATATTTCGACATGTGGCTATTGATAACTTTTAAACAAACCTAAAGGACGCAGCAAAACTGTATTCTTGAATCGTGTAGGCCTTTTCAAGAGATAACATCGGGCTACTTCACGGCAAGCGACCAATGTATTTTTCTGGCACTAGAATCTGGAATTCTTTTCCATCTTCCACATTCCCTCAAATATAATGTTTTTTTTGTTTCTTTTATAGGATACCGTATTTGTCCGAATAGAAGATGTCTTATTTTACTCAGGCATGCATGCATATTCTGTCATTGATATTCGTTACCTTTGATTATACATTTGCATTCATTCAATCATTCATTCATTTATTCATTTTACGTTCTCATGAACAGCTCTTACCCTGGAAATGATGCATATAAGCGTACGGTGAAAGGTAAGTCAGAACCGGCTTTAACGCTACAAGATATGAGTAAAAAAAGTTCGTATCCGATGCTCCGATGGCATTTTAGAAGCGCTGAATACAAGTGTATTATTTTTACTATATGTGTTTCGTTGTTCATGCTGTATAACTACTGTTCAGTGTTGGGTAAAGTACATCTGAAAGGTACTTGAAGAAAGCTACAAAGTAAACAAGAGGTATTGTATTTCAAGTAATGTGTGGTAAGTACACCGGGCTCAACGTACTCGAAGTAATTACTGTAAATACAATGTATGTACTTTTCGAATTAAAGTTCAAGTACTTTTTAACACAATCTTTAATGATGCCCTTTCATTCCCCTATACAGTTTTTTAAGTGGTATTAATTGCCCCAGGGGTAATCAGGGGCGAATCAGTTGTTTTTGAAAGTGACGGCGAATATTGGATAAAGTCAGGTGGACACAGATTAGTTGTTTTACTCTCGCTGATAACTATTTAACAGAATCAACTTATGAGGCACTTGATTGTATCAGTCTTATCTCCGCCATTACTTCACTCAGAGAACTGACCAAATGACATCTCGAAGGACGATAGCGCGTTTGTACAAACGATACACATTTTTTTTTTTGTTAGAGGTTGGTGAATTTTTATACCTGACCTTAGAAGTTGTGTATAGTATTGTGAAAGCCAAGGTTAGTTTCACTGAGTCGAAAATTGTGGAATTTACTTTGAAGTCGGGAGTTGTACTTTCCCCGGAATGTACCGGGAAAAAATACTTTAAGTAAAGTACAAGTACAGACTCAGAGAATGTACTTCAACTAAAGTACAAGTTTTCTAAACTACCTGAAGTAGTGCTTTAAGTACAATGTACTAGAAATACTTCCCAACACTGCTATTTCTTAACACTTGGACAAGCTTTGTGTTTTGTTTTTCATTGAATAGTTACAACCTTCCTAATATCGTGTTAAAAATAAGCTTAACTAGTCAGAGAAGCTATGGACACAATTGATTTATCAATAAGCTATATCATACAAGTCCTGAAAATAACAACCATCGGTTAATTGCTTAATGCCGAACTAGAGCAATTTGTGGTTTCAGCAACCGCAGATAACTAATCAAAACATGAAATTACAGTATCAGTTTTACTTTTCGGATTTTGTTATAAGCGCAGCCCTTCTATTTAATCCTATAATTGAATAATCTTCACTGCCAAATGGCTTCTAAATAATTATTTAAAGAAATTTCAATTGCAAAATAAAAAGCATATTACGAATAGCGATGGTTTGCATTTCCCGCTCCTAAATTTCAGCTTTCTCTGGACTTCTGTTTTTTGTCTGTTCGTTTAAAATTAGCCTTTATCCGACCGACCTACGTAAGGACGAAAAGTAAGGCCTTCTAGCCCCCACTTTCTCACTGCACTTGCCTGCGGTAGATTACGTGGAAAATCCAGAACTACGGCTTTGTTATGCACGAAGTGTTGGCTAAAGGTCATCAACCTTTTTTTTCCTCCTTTTGTTTCCGTTATCTTATCTTCTATTGTGAGTCGTGACTATATGTGTATGTCAGCTCTACATAGATTGGAAGTCAAGATGGAGCTTTGATGAGTGGTTATTGTGGACAGAGGTCATTTGCATATCCTTGTGCAATCGTTGCCATGTACGAGTATGGGTATGTATAGCGTTCGACTGGGATCAGTGTTGTTGCGGGATTCTTGCGTGGGCCCGGCCAACACCTCCTAAAAACAAAGGCAGTAGTGCTGGATTTACTACGTCGGCTACTAACGGCCAAAAGCGGGCCGCAGATTGGTCGCGAGCGTCAGTGTTTGACTGGGACTCGGGCTGACTTGGTGAGGACGCGATTATCAAGCGAGCGGTGACGGAGCACAAATTCACGTGCACCGCACTTGCCTTCTGTACCTGACGTCACAAATCCAGCACTACGGCCTTTGATATTTAGGAGGCGCTGGTAGGACCACTGTCCATCGCGTCCTAAAGCTTTGGCTAGGTGGCGCAAGCCGCCGCCCTATTAAGAGAGTTCAGCCCTATCCATCCATTCACCCATCCCAACGAGAATGCTAAGGAGCATGGAAACCATTGTTTGCGTTAACTTTGACTAACTGTAATGTTGAGACTTTTAGCGCACGTCAAGCAGGTGGTAACTGTTACGACGAAGAACTCGTGAAAGCCTAAAACTGAGCAACCAAGAAAATGTCAGCTCAGCGCAGACACTTTACGCGAATCTCGGTTTTGCGCAAGTGCAGTGCCCACGCAAACGCGCACTTGTTTGTAAACAACGTCTTGGTCTTAGACACTTCCAGAATGCGACGACGGCAATAAACTCGGCGGAAACGGACAAAGGCCTGGGTTAGCTGGAAGGACGGAAATAACATAGAAGGGGCAGGCGAGCCTATGAGCCTTCACCATTGTGTAAACCCAAGACATACAAATTCGCTGTTTTCCAGTTTGTGTTAGTCGTTGTCGGGTTTCTAGGACGTTGAAGAAAAAAAAAAGGCTCACGAATTTGCCTGTACGTCCTCTTTTTTTAATTTTCAAACGCTGTTTTTGCACAAACAAAAAACAAAACAAAAAACTATATACATTTTTGTTTGCATCGAACGGACATCCATGAGTATGACATGTGCTCAGGACGTCCATTGGCAAATTGAAACATATGAAATGCGGATTAATTCTTGAAATTAACACTCCATTTCGTTGGACACGCCGGAGGAAGAATAGAAACAGTTTGCAATTAGCTGAATAAGCAAAATACATTGAAAATATTAATAAAAAAGAGCCTGCAGCCAGTCTCCACTTCTTACTGTACGCGTCACAGGACATTCATGATACTGTCAAGACGTTTGAGGTGAGAAAAATTGTTTTCTTTGAAAGACAACGAGGTTAACCAAGCTGACTGATGCTGGTGACAGCATCATTCAGCTTCAATTCACGGGCCCTACGAAATATCTACAGTTTCTGAATCTTTGGTTTTCAGCTATAAAGATAATTGTCAGTGACCTTTAATCCAAAGCCCTATATAATGAATTTAAATTCGACGATCACGTGGCGTCACGGTGTCAGACGGCGTCAAGTAACGTGACACCGCGGTAAGGTAAAATTACACCTCGACTTGACACCCAACTTTACAACAGATTTCTGGGGGTAACGGTTTTCGTTATAACTTATAAGTAGGGTTCCGTGCTTACGGTATATACCGATAATCACCGAAAAATAACCCCCGAATGTTTTTTTCCGAAATCGGTAAAAACCGAAAAACACCGAATTGAAGCTTGCTTTGAAGAAGATGAACCGCAGTTTCACAGCAGGAATCTTTTCTAAAGAACTTTCTTTGTGTCCAATCCAAGCACCGACCGTACTGAACTGACCGCGACGCTGCTTGTTTCTTCGGAAATTGTTTCTACGTGCCTTATTAAGTAATAAATAACGCTTAAAACGTCGTGTTTTCTAGAGCGCACCAGATATATACCTTTGCTTTTACCATATGAGCCCCGAAAAATCCCGGTTTGTGGGTTTATCGGGGCTCATATAGTAAAAACACCGATTTATGGGTCAGTGTCTATTTGTGATATCACGAATAGACACCGAAAAAAACCCGAATTTGGGCAAGAAAATAAACACCGAAAAATAACCCCCGAATGTGAAGAAAAATAAGTACCGAAAACACGGAACCCTATTTATAAGGCAATCGTTTTAAAACAAATGCGTCAAGCGGCATTGATTTTATTCTGTGTACAAAGCTCTATAATAAATTGTATTTTCTCAGTATTTTCTTTATTACAATCCCACGCGAGCGGATTCACAGTAAAAGTCCACTGCTCAGCCCTTTCTATTCTGTTTTTTTTTAGACATATAACTGCCTTAATACAACCAACGGTTGGTGTGGTAAAGCTGTGTCAGGGTTAATTGCTCTGGTCTGAGTAATTGTTTTGGCGCTAGACGGCGGAGGAGGACAATTCCTGCCTTGAACCGATTCGCGACGAAAGGAGGTCGTCTTTCATGTTGCGCAACCGCCTTGTTCTCGGACTTCCAAGTGAAGAAAGCCTCCGCAAGTTATTACTATTCCGCAAGCGTAGCCTACAACTTTGCGCGCACAAAACGCCTATTCCTTCTAATGCGTTATAACTTCACAAATTATATCAGCGCCGAAGATAGGGCGCTGTTTTGAACACATTTCGAGACAAGCAACATTGCATATTCCTTATCGTCTGCGATTCAAAGATCACTCTACCGAGTCGACCTTCGAGATCTGCCGACTGTCGTAACAATCGAGCGACATATGGAATCAGGTCACCAATCTCCATTTCATCTAATCAGTGATACTTCGTTAGGCCCTGTTCGGAGGCGACGACCGTTGATGAATGGGGCTGTCTGCGCATTCACTCAAGGCGTGCGAACGAAAAACCATTAGCAGCCGACAGCTTGTAACGCGCCGCTCGGCAATTTACGCACGGCGAGAGTTGCTACATTGTGATCGTTCGTAGCTCTCTCCCATGTTCTCTCGGAGGGAGACCGAGTCGTTCAGAGTAGCGAGAGTCGGAGTCGCTGCAGAAGCAGACGACAAAGCAAGGCGCAAAGCGGCACGAAAGACGAGGAAAAGAAAAAAAGGCAAAAGTGGGGACAGTGGTGCCACATCGCGGCTCCTCAGGGAACCTCGCTTAGCGAGCCTTGAATGCTCTCGCTGCGTCGGCGACGGAGCGGCAGCGGACTATAGTATAGCGTCAGCAGCGTCGAAAGACGAGCCCTTCAACGAACGATGGCCGAACCTTCGGCGCCGTCCAAGCCAGCCCACGAGGGAAGGCTCTTTATGGATGCACAGGATACAACCAGGTAAGCAGTCCTCCAAACTCGACCAACAAACGAAAAAATCCTCAAACCCAAACCAGAACTACTACATCAACAAGCGGGCGGCTCGTAGCAGACGCCGCGAATGGTGCAGCGTCGTCTGCGACTCCTCGTCGTATGCTACGGTTTCGGCGCGACTGAGACGGACGTTTCTGTGAGAAAGAAAAAATGAAAAGAAGGAAACGCCGGTCGAATGCACGCGTTGACGAGCAAATCCTCGACTGCGAAGTGGGGATGTCACCAGCAGACGCGGGGGACTGCGTTGGACCGAGGAAACATCTCGTGCGTCAAATGCGCTCCACGGCGTCGCGAAACTTCGATCGAGCTCTACGCGTGCCGAGGGATGAGAGCGGTTTTGAGAGCTTGGGGGCTTGGGGGCTTGGAGGCCCACTTCGCGTGGTCACGGATATTTGGATCGTAATCCAAGCTGGGTCCAGCGCCGACACTCTTCGATATGTTTTTGTTATATCTGTTTTGTTTCGAGTTTCCTTTCCGTTCTGGGTTTGCGCTGGAAGCCGGACGTTAGGTGACTCAGAGAGAAAAAAGAAAAAGAAGAAGGAGGGAGTGCTACTACCTGCGTGCGTGCAACCGCTTTTGGATTCTCCTCCCATCCTTCCTTGCGCTTTTCTCTCCTTGAACTCGATGCGTCGGCGTAGAAAGTCTCGCGAACAAAATACAATATCAACGGAAACAGAGGCACGCTTTACATAAATAACACGTTGTGGCATCTCGAAACATGTAAGTCGGGTATTATAAACCTTTGGTAGATGTGTGACGTAAATGATCAAAAAGGCCAGTGCTTAAAACTTCAAATATGCGTTATTTTTCAGACAAAATAGAATATCTATCTATCTAACAGGTTTTTTGTCCGCATTTGTTAAAGTAAAGAACCGTTACGAGTTGTATTTTTTGTTTAAATTTCTGCAGATAAGACCGACTGTTACTATTTCAATTTCGAGAAAAGCTTAAACAACAACAACAACAACAACATGTATATATAATGCTCGCTAGAGTGATGCAGCGAAAATGGCTGTTACCCTTTTCGACATAAATAATGTTTTTTTTTTCTCCGCTTTTATGCACTTTTTTGAACAACGAGGTCAAGGCCATGGCAGTGAAGCGTGCACCACGCTGGCCTGAAGGCTGCTGTGAACTCGTGCGATGCCGCGGTGCCTTTTGTCTTTCTGTAGAACTAACATCAGCGAGAAAGCTGATTGCGGTTTTGTGCTCGGCATTTTAGGAAGTATGCACTCAAAATAACTGTAAAAAAATATTAGCAGTGTAAATTACTAAAAGTACTAATTAGCACTTGAAATCGTGCTTTAAGCACATTTTAGTGGCGTACTTGTATTTCACAGCTATTACGTTTAAGAAATGTGCACTTGCTTGTAGTTTACTTGCACTGCACTTGTACTTTTCTAAGGAAATATAATAGACTTTCGAACTGTATTTTTGGAATTCGGATTGTGATAAATTGTTGTAACCTTTGGGACATTTGGTTGATGATCGCTTGATTCTCGGACAAAATTACGAGCTTTTATGCTTATTTTCTTATGTAATGCGCAGTCTATTTTAATTATATTATTTTGTTTCATTAAATACATGTTTCCCGGCAACAAAACGGTACACAAAAAAAAACGGTGTTAAACTTTTTTTAATGTGATGTTTTTATGATGTACGTTTTTATAAATTCTCTATTTACTTCGTTCTTGAAATACAAAAAAAAAAAATAACCACTTACTTTGTGTACTCTGCTACAACTCATTTTGGGCGCGCACTTTATAAAATATCAAAATGCCCACAAGCGTTACTGAACAACTCATGCTTCTGTCGCCTGGTGGCGCTAGCTATACAATAACCAGTTTCATAAACAATGCATTTACTTGTAAGGAAAGGATATCAACCTAAGAAAATCTTGTGACAAAATATCGAATCAGTAATACCTTAGAGAAAATTATTATATGCATAAGAAATGTTTTGGTCCAATAAACGCCTATGGTCGAATAAACTCATAAAAGAGCATATAAGAACCTTATGAGAATCATATAAGAACAATGTAAGATTACATACGAGGTTATAAGAAACTTCTTATCGGTTTCTTATAACTTCTTATATACCCTTGTATGGTATGTATAGCTATAGTAGAGTATGGATATGTTCTTCTATGATCTTATTTGATCCTATGCTTTTATTGGACCAAGAAATTTCTTATACATATAAGATTTTTCACTAGGGTAAGGATGATTTGTGAGATACCCGACAAGTTCTGCCCATCTCAGTATGAGGAATATGGTATATGGAACGAGAAAAACAATGCTCTATTTTCAACACCTCTATTTATTTGTATCAGGGTGTTATGAAAAAAAAAAAGATATTTAACTACGTGCTTAATTTCGGCCGGTTGGTTCGTCATTCAAGTTTGAAAAGCGTCGAAAATTACAAGGACAGAAACGAGAAGCTCTACACAATACAGGGTGCCCCTGTGTTCTCAAGCAATATTCTTGTCTCTGGTCTTGTAATTGTACTTGTATTCAAATTGCAAACTTGGAAAATATTTAGGTAGTAACCTTAAACCGTGCCTTTTGGGTCAGCTTCAGTGGAGAAGCATTTCTCTCGTATGAATTTTCTGAAACTTGTTTAACTACAAAACAACACAAAGAAAAGAAAAAAAGAAAAAAGGGAGTATTTGGTTGATTTGCATTTCGCTTCCAGTAACGTCTTGCGACTCCGGAATTCGAGCACGAATTCCTTCTCGGAAAGTAAGTGGCTGGTCGCACGGCTGGTGTTTTACGCTGCAACTTAAGCTCGGTCTTTTTTTTTTTTGCTTTGTTTTATAAGAGACAAATTTAAATATTTTGCTGTTGTTTTTTTCTTTTAACTGGGCGCTGGGTGGTCTTTCACATGAACATTTCACACGAACAAGAATAAAGTATTTAGTGGATTTACATTTCGCTTCTCAGTAACGTCGTGCAAGCTCCGGAATTCTGAGCACGAATTCCGAAGCTTGCGCCTTTGTAATAATTGCATCATCATCATAATCCTAATATGCAGGACGCGTTCACACTTGTTGGTGTTAGACTGGTGGCAGCTGTTAAAACCCGTTTGCTCTACTGACGTCTAGCTCGCTGGTTAGCTCAATTGGTAGAGCGCTCCACTGGAAATGGAGAGGTCCTTGGTTCGATACCAGGACCAGGCGGATATTTTCAGTGGCGCACCAGTCACCTAGCTGTGTGTGGAGATTTGTGTTTGTCCCCTTCTCCAGGGATTATTCGCGTTATTTTGAAACCAGGGCTTTAGTACTAAATATATGTGGGTGGATATAATTACGTTAAATCAACAGTAGGCAAATTATGTTTCTCCTGTCCCTTGTAGAGCAAGCGTCGGAATGTCGACAGGTGTTTAGGTGGTGGGTTCATCGTACTTGAAAGGCCGACGTACACTTCGTGCTTTCCACTTTTGCCCGCAACTTCCCTTTCCTATATCCTCTCCACTTTTTGCCTTGCCCCAACTTGGCTCCCTCTCAGCTTAGGAGAGGGGAGCTCTAAGAGGTTCATCTTCGTTACAGAAAACCGAGGTTGTGCGTCAGCCTTTAAGCTTTCTTCAAAACTTTTTGTTACGCAAATTGTAGGTTTTTTGTTCATTTGGAAGGGGGGATAATAATAATAATAATAATAATAATAATAATAATAATAATAATAATAATAATAATAATAATAATAATAATGTTCAGCTTCCAGTCGTACAACAGGTGGGGAAAGTTAAAAAATATTCAAAACGAAGCTTGATAAGTCGTCAGGCCCATAGGCAGTTAATCAATCACCAAATAGTTTGTGCAATGAACTTGCATGAAAATTCTCATTATCCTTGCTTAAAGCAAGGAAAGTCAGGTAAACCACTAACGATTACGGCATAATAGCCATATGGACGTCAACTATAAAAACACGTTTTTTATTTATTTTTTTATTTCGCTTTTTTAACATTGAATATTTTGATCTCTCCGTTTTGCAGTGTGGAAGTGGCCTCTGTACATGTTGCTTAAATTTTGCTTGTCAGACAAAGTCGCGATTTTAGGCTTTCTCTATCTTTCACGCGAATTATTTCGAGCGCGAATAAGAGTAGCATAGATTACCCAGTCACTTAATTTTATACTTGAACTACGTCATAACTAATACCCACATGTAAAGGAATGTGTTAATTTGATTACATTAGATATTAATTACAAAGGGTGGCCACTGTATACTTTTAAATTCCATTGGCATTACCTTCCAGTCCCGCGTGAAGCGAAAATTACTCCCATAAAGCCACAGCTTTTCTTTTTACGCGATAATTTATTAGGAGGGCGCGGGCTAATTAAAAAAAAGACCGTTTCACAGCATTACTAGCAGATAATTACAGTAAGCTTTAGAAGGTCTTCTCTTCGTAAGATTACGTAGGCAATTACAAAGCTGTTTTAGGATCCACCCGAAGTATTAAAACAGAATTGCGGTCGTACAGTATTTAGATAATTAGCAAATCACTTACGCTTTACAAAAAGAAATCCAAATAAAAGGATTACACCACTACATCACATCCTCCCCGCAAAGTATGCCTCATTTGCTTTCGTCTCATAAGCTCAGTGTCCTATCCAGTCTGAGTTTTAGACTGTAGATAATTGTGAGTAGCGAGTTTTATACTCTATCTCAGGAGTTGTGTGCAGCAAAGGCAGAGGCGCTGGCGCGGGCACGTGGCTTTCAAATGTGCTTTTTTTCGCGAGTGCTCGCGAAGGGAAAGCAAATCTGAAAGCCAGGCCCTCGCGCCTGTGCTTTTGCCTCTGCTGCACGCAACTCATGAGATGCAGTATAGTAGACCGCTTTCGTGCGCCCGCTGCGGAGCGGCACAACCTCTAGTGCGCATGCGCGGCCCCTCTGCGATTGAGGGTCCGACTGCGCACGCACAGTTGGACAAGCTCGGGGTGGAGTGGAAAGCTAAAGTGATCAACTAAAACTCCCTATTGGCTTAATTAACTTTGGTGTTCTGCGGGGAAGTAGACTCGAATAAAATTTGAAAAGTGCATCTTTATCGAAAAAGAAAAAAAATATTCGCGTAGGATTTGTTTAATAAAGAAACGAGAAATTAAAGTATATAAATTATATGGAGAGTATATAAGGTATATATTTTCTTATATATCTAATATATTTTCCCGTTTATTGGACAGATTCATACTAGTTTTGTCACTATCCGCGGCGTCAACAACTCCTTTGTGCTACTTTGTCAGGCTCGATGTCGCTGCCTTGAAGCGTTCTTACGAGAACGAGCACTCGCGCTAGAAATGCACGTCTCAAAGCGAAGAGCGCGGGCTCTCGCGATTGTAGCTCTGGCTGTAGCATCCGCAGTGCTCTAACTCTGTCAAAACATGTTGCTCGAGGGCATGCGTGTAAAACCGGTAAAACCCAAGACGAAGTCACGTGCTGCGAGGCTGCACCACTGTGGAAGCTGTGCTAGCCTTGACAACGTAGCTCAAGATATTTTACGCCGAGTGTACAACTTTTCCACAAGGGTGCAGCCATCTTGAATGTCGTCATTTCCGGTATGCGTCAAAACATGGTTTTGATCTTTCCACACCACTGGAAGGTGCTTACAAAAAATGCGTGATTGCCACACGTTCTTGTTTTGCTTCACCTATATTTTCTCGCATGTTCCAGGTTGAAATGTTTTCTTATTTTTTCGTATTGCATACCAGATACGGAACCCACGTGACTGAGAACGAAAGACGTCTATAGGGAGTATTCACTGGACGCCATATTTGTAGGTGCTGTCTAGAGCGCATGCTCAGAACGAGCTCACATCAAAAGGCTGCTAAGAACGGCACTCTTGAGGGTGCGGAATGCACGTTGCGAAAGAACTCTGGAAGCTCGCCGTCAGCACGCGCTCAGCATTCGCGCACACAGCTATGGCCGCCAGTGAATACTCCCTATAGGGGCATTCACTGGACGCCATATTTGAGGTCAATGTTTAGAGCGCATGCTCAGAACGAGCTTACATTAATAGCCTGCTAAGACCGGCAATCTTGATGGTGTGGAATGCACGTTGCAAAAGAACTGTGGAAGCTGGCCGTCAGCACGCGCTCAGCAACCACGCACACGGACATGGCCGCCAGTGAATACTCCCTATAGACGCTTTAAACGCGCGCCAGATTGAGCCGCCATTGCCGACCTTCTCTTGTCTTATAGATATAACAATGAAATGTCTTCAAGAAAACGTTGTCGAGATACGTTTTAAACGTTACACCGTACGTCATAATTTTGTTCCGGGAAAAAAGAAAAAGTTGGAACGTGGTTTTAAGTTTAAATTGCGTACTAACTTTCGAAGTCGATTTTAGGGGTAACGTTTTGTCCCGGCGGCCATGACTCCTGACGAATGCTTGACGAAAAAAAAAAAAAAACTACCACCATTGCATTTATTGCCTCAGTTCTCAAAATCCGCACCTCCTCCTTCAAGCCTCACCGCCCCTTCTCTTCTGTTACATTAACCGCTAAAAAGACAAAGAATACCATTAATCCTTATCAACGGAGAGAGTACGCAGGAACCCGTATCCAAGACGTCGAAAAGCTCTACTGTTTTTCCTTGGTAATCTCCGCACTCTCTCATTTATCTCTAAAATATACTTTAACCTAAAAGTTTTGGCGCTTTGTATCATGTATTATTCTTTTCCCAAAAGGACACTAATTTTTTTTTGTTTTTTGTCAGCTATACGTGAGCGCTTGTGCTTGCATTTTAATACTACGCCACCATGTGTAAACGTATACTGCCTTCTCTTTAATTATGTAAGCACGAAAGCTTAAATGCGCATGTCGCGGAACGAACAAACTGTAAATTACTCCCGAAAAACAACAAACACAACGACAACAATGAAATACACGTATTAGGCGCCACATATGTGTCCCCCTGGGCACATCGCATGGCGACATAAGTATATGCTTCCTCGGCAAAACTCCATGCTTTTTTAGAAGTAGATGGATTTTTTTTTCAGTTTACAAAAAAGTAAAAAGAGATAAAGGCGTCTCAATATGCATTTCTAATGTACTTCAAATCTTAGTGGTCTAAGACACTTTCAAGCTACTTTTAACGTATCGCTAAAAACTCGAAATATATTTTAAATATACTTTCCAGGCCGTATTATTTCGGTTCATGAATGTGCAAAATTAAGATAATTTGACTGTATTGTTTTGTCGTTGTTTCTTTTGCCAAAGGCTGCGTTTTGTTTTGATGGTTTTACTTATGGTCATTGTCAGCTTAAAGAAATGCAGGGTTTAGCGTGTACCGCGACCATCTTATTAAGAAGCTTTAGAATAACGTGCGCAATTTTAGTCGTACGTACGCAAGCGCTAAATTTAGCGCTCGCGTTTTAGCGCCTACGGTACGCGAGAAAATTTGGAAATAGCGTTTTTTTCCGCCGCAACTCGACAATCCGCAATAAAAAAAAGAATCCAAGCATATATCGCGTTTCCAACTCCACCAAAATACAGCACCAAATTGTATTTTACGCGAAAAACTGTACATTGAAAAAAAAAACGTTTTTTAATGATGAATGATAACTTTGATAATGAAAACTCCGTTCGATACGATAGAAGATGATCAAGTAGCTTGAACAAAAAGTGTATCGCCATGGCATTCGTTGTCCTTGTGAATTTCCTATCAACAGCTACACCAATCACCCGTAAAAAAAAAAAACTGTTTTTTTTTTAAAGGTTGTTGAAAAAAAAGTCATCGGAGCTAGGATATTACAATGTCAACAGCTTTTCATCTGACTTTTTCTAGATTTTCGGGTGAACCTCTTTCGAACATTGGCCCACTTTTTAATTAGAAAAATTCAACAGGCTTTCTCTCGCCTCCAAGATGCCTTCTCTGTAGGTTTTCAATTGAGAAGCTACAGCTCTTCATTTGAAAACCTACAGCTGTCTAAAAAAATTCTTTACAGCTGTGATTTTTATTGGACAAGGTTTTGGAGGCTTACATATGGCTTTTCACCCTGCTCCAAATTAACTGCCGCACAATAAAAAAAAGGCGTGAATTTTTTAGATTGCGAGTTAAAGTTACAAACGCGAGCTATCGCGCGCGGCTCTGAATTTGAGATATGCATTTCTAGCGCGAGCGCTCGTTCTGTGGAAGAATGCTTCGAAGGAGCGACCTCGAGCTCTCGTGCTTGTGGCATTGGCTGCACTCTCAGCTTTAAAGGGCCCCTGAAAAGAAAATAAAAAGTTTTTTTAAACAATCTAATTAAGACACGTGTGTAAAAAAAAGGATAAAAAACGCGAAAAAGAAATTAGAGCAACATTGAAGGCGCGAGACTCGATTTAGTCTGTAGTCACCTCCTTTCCACATTTTTTTGTTCTCTCTCGGCATTTCGGGCGCGTGGAGGAGAGGTGGATCGGCTTCGCCTTCGAATGACCATCTCGTTGAGCGAATGACCATTCCATGACGTCGTGGACTTTGCGCGTAGGATTTCAAATAAATCTCTCGCCGTCAATATTGCTCTAAAAATTTTTTTTCGCGTAAATTTTATTTTTGTTGCGCGTGTCCCAATTAGGTTGTTTCAAAAAACATTTTTTTCTTTTCAGGGGCCCTTTAAGGGTGAACGGAGTATACATACATCCCACAAAAACACATAGAAACGAACACAAAGACAAACACTGTGAAGCACTGAACACCCAAATCACAGTCCCGTTGACTGCTCCAGAGCCTTATTTAGCCTACGTTTTAAAGATCATCATTTGGCCTTTGGCCACCTTGGCATTTATTAATGTTCCAAGTATCCGATCGCTTTCTCGGGACTCTGTCAAAGAGAAAACAGTGTTTCGAAGTTCGTGGACTCTATCCCTTACTAAAAAGCATTGTTACAACTAATAATGATTTGGCGCAGTAGCTAAAACAACATCCACAAAAACGGCTCCTAGAAGAAATGCTACCGCTTCTCTGCATAGCACCACTCTGGGCGAGGCGAGTCAAGGCAGTTCCTCTACTTCGAAATCGTCATTTTGCTTTTCTTTACTAGTTGACTAGTTTAATAGGGTCAATAAGGTCACTATAGTCGCAAGTGAGAACGGCAGGGCGTATCTTTCGAACGCCTGGCCTCCAGCACGCGCTCTCATGCCTTCCATCATGCTTTGACTGCGCGAGGCGCGCGAGACGCCGACGCGTTGTCAAGGATAGAAGGCTCGCGCTGGAGACGGGGCAACTGAGGCTCCTCCCTACTGTTCTCACCTTGTCAAAGACTATGGAGAAACTTGGTGACTTTTGACGTCTATATTCCGTCTTACTAAAACCGTGCAGTGGACCCAAAGTTACAGGGGAGAGAGCGTATGCTAACCTGGTAAAGAGGAGGGAAAGGAGGAACGGGAGAGAAGGGCTGGGATTCCCCCGTTCTTTCGTTCCCTCCTCTTGAACAGGTCACGAATACACTCTCTCCCCTGCAGCTTTGGCTGTACTGCACGGATTTAGTGAGACATAGTATAGTCAAGATGTACTATGCTCAATAAAAACTCAACAGAAAATCCTTAGCTTTTCTATTGACACTGGCTACAGAGAGTGAACTGGACATTTTCAACACGTAGTAAACAGAACTTCTGCAGTCTTTTGATAAAACGGTCAACAGAAAGTCGGCAGAAAAAATATGAACGTGGAGTTAATAGAAAGTCAACAGATTTTCTTTTGACTCGGGCTGAAGAAAATCATTGGACAAATTTCAACACAAAATCAACAAACTTTTCGTTGACCATTTCGACAGGAAGTCAAAGTCAAAACAAAGTAGTCAAAATCAACAAAAAGTCAACACGTTAAAAAAAGGAAGTAAAAAATCATTTGCATGGGAAGCAGTCGAAGTTAAAGTGAAACCAAATATGGAATCAAGCTAAGTTAGGCTAAATTTAGCGGAAAAAGGGGGGGGGGTTTACCGGAACACCGCCATCTCCTGCAGTTGGCTAGCACCGCCGTCCAATAGCAGCAGGGGGTGGTGTATCGGCGGTCCCTTGTTCACCCCGGGTAGATTAGGGCCCCTGATGCCTAATTATATACCATTTTTTTTGTCCCCGCTGAATTTATCGGGGAAACACTTGCCGCTATGTTTAGCAAATCTTTTGCTTTATTATTTTTTTATTCATTCAAACAGCCCTATAACCCTAAACCAGTGTTGGGTAAAGTACATCTTAAAGGTATTTCAAGTAAAGTACAAAGTAAATGAGACAGTGATGTACTTCAAGTAAAGTAGTAAGTACACCGGGTGCAATGTACTTGAAGTGATGTACTATAAATGCAATGTACTTTCAAAGTAAAGTACAAATATTTTAACACAATCTTTCATGATGCCCTTTCATTCCCCTATTCAGTGATTTTTTTGCTGGTATGCATTGCCCACGGGTAATCCGGGTGCATCACCTATTTTCGAAAACAGCGGCGAATTGATAAAGTCATGTGGCCACAGAGTAGATATTTTCAGGAATGGAGCCAAATTCAGAAGTCCCTCTTCTGAATTTGGCGCCGCTTGCACTGGATTGTTGCACCCAAAGGTGTTAAATGTACTGAGAGAAAGCATGACGTCAGCCCCGTAGCTTCCGCAAGCAATCCTCCCATAAAGGAGTGTGCTCTCCTTAATGAAAAGAACAAAAAACAGTGAGTGCGCAAGCGAGCTGGTGATAATTAATCATAATGTGACACCTGTGATTGGGGTACAAAAGAAATTAAGGAACTTTCAAGTCGAAGGAAAAGACAAAACAGTATGTCTCAAAACATTGTGACGTTCTCCTCTGTTGTCTTCTTCCTCGAATTGAAAGTTTTTTTTTTTCCGCACCACAAACTCGGGCGCAACATTATGATCAATTTTGCTCTCCCAATATTTTAAACCTCCTCGCTTGCGCTGACCGAGAAAGAAGTAACGAGAGTTCAAAAAGCTACGGGAAAGCCGCCCCCAGAACAAACGGAGAGATATGTCGCCTGCTCACGTTTCTGGTGAGAGTAGAATATCCCTCCCCGTATTTCTTCGGAGTTGACAAAGCATCATTTTGTGATACAGATTTAACGAAATCAAATTCGGAGAATGTACTTTGAAGTCGGGAATTGTACTTTGCTCGGAAAGTACCAGAAGAATACTTTAAGTACAAGTACATACTCAGAGGATGTACTTCAAGTAAAGTACAACTTTCCTCAACCTACTTGAAGTAGTACTTTAAGTACAATGTACTTAAAGTACTTCCCAACACTGCCCTAAACACATTATAAATAATAAAAACAAAACAAAAAACGCGTTTTTTGATTGATTTTTAACAATGTATTGTATAATTGGCTGGTTCTGTCGGAGCACCCCATCTCTGAAAGCTCGCTACCTGCGCGGTTTCAACGAACGCAGCGCGGGGAGTGATGTTTCTGGATCGATTTCACCCCGGGCATGGTTCGACCCTATTGTTCTATGGCGATTGCGACGGCGGTCGTGGCTTTTGCCTTCCCGTGGGGCAACCTCGTGTATTCTTCTTTTGTTTTGTTTTCTTCTGAATTTACACATTATAAATGCGCATTTCGCGGCGACGGCTGATGGGAGGAGTGCTCTACACGTATCACTTGAGCGGCCTATGCAAATTAGCGCAGAGTCTCGCAGCCACATCGATCATGGACGCACACGAGGAGGAAGGAAGCGACCGCGAGCTGTTTCTACAAGGTTGCTTACGCTTAAGCTCATCAGCTTTCATTTCCCGGCCGCTCGAAACTAAACGGGTTGGAAAAACGCACAAATGGCTCATTGCATTTATTTTTATTTTGAATGTATGACTTTATGCATTGGCGTGCGGCTTTGAAACGTGACACAGCCGCAGTGGTGCTGCCGTCAGCGCGGCGCAGACGCGGTTCTGGTTTTTACATAGGCGCAGCGCCCTCATTCGGTGTGCGGGCAAACGAAGGCTTGTTTATTGTAAACAACGTTTTGGTCTATACTAAAGGGGAACCCCGCATGGACCTTGCGGGTGTTGGTGTTGGTCCCGCCGTAGCAAGATCATGGGAGGGAGTGTGAGCAACGAAGCGCGGCTGTATGTTTTATGTCATGGCGGGCACGACCAATGGTGTTGCGCCACGCGGCAAAAAAAGGGGAAAAAGGGGAGGGGGGTGCAGGCGGTGCACTAACACCCCCTCTCTTCACCCCCCCCCCCCAAACTACGTAAGAACGGCTACATAGTAGGGTAAAAACTGCACTCTAAAAATAAAAAAGATATGTTTTTACACCCTTTTTAGACATAATACATCCCAAAACTTCAGTCCGACGTACGGCGCACTGACGTTGAACCGACGGTATCAACTTTCACGAGCGGCTTGATAGCCGAGTGGTACAACATATTCAAATAGCTAATGCACGCGTGACTCACCGCAAAAAAATTAATCAGGTTTTCCTTAGCTCTACTGCTAACCTCCGTTTATAATTATTATTATTTTTTGTAGTCTTTGATACGTATTTTAGCTGTGTAATATGTTATATCGCACCATTCTCAAGCTCCTCCTAAAAGTTGGAGCCATCAGTTCTACGTTAGTGCGCTGTACTACGTCGAACTGAAATTTTGGGGGTGTATGATATCATATGTGACAAAGGGTGCAAGGCTACACTTCTTTTTTTTAGAATGCGCGTATTAGTGCAATATTGTAGTAGGCGGGGAGGAATTTTAAATTGCTGCTCGTTAAAAATTCAGTCAAGGGCTGTGGCACTTTCGTTGCGTTTGATGAAATATCTAAGCCAGGGAAACAAACAAACTGCACAAAGGACGAGGACAGAGGCAGAAACAAATACGACACACGGAGCGCAGACCTCCAACTGTTGATTTGGCGCAGACTCGGCAGTATAAGTAGCAGTAATCAGCTCGGGACGATAAAAGGGAGATTAAAACACGACCACCCCAAAAAAGCTATTTCTTTATCTGATAGTGAAACTGATTGCAGGCTATAAGGCAGTCGTGACCTTTCTTTTTAATAAAATAGGCTTCCACGAGTTTTTTTTTTTTACGTTATATTTTCTTTGTTTTTGCGAATAACCGCACCTATTACGAGCCACTGGCAGATGGCCGCTTGAGTTGTTGCTTTGTCGACAGAAAGTGTTCCCGGGCCCTCAGGTTGAAACATCGCCCGGTCTGGCCAATGTGCAGTCGTCCGCAAGAAGGAGGTATTTCATAAATAACACCCGAAGCGCATTCCGTGTAGCGATTGTTGTGCTCCTTTTTGCAATCTTGTGTGCTCGCTTTTGGCTTCGTCATAGGGAACACTTCACTGAGTTTGCAAGGCGCCGAAAAGACGAGCGAGACACCGTGTCTGGCCGCCACTTTTTTTTTTTAGGTTATATGGGACAGGCCATGATAATACGGAATTACTTGCGCGGTCATTTTTTTTTTTTTTAGCCTCTGCTCTTCGGAATTGTTTTTTAGACTCTGTAGAAGGCGCTCACATACAGCAGAGACCAAGTGTTGGGGGTACCCTGCAGCAGCTCGGGTGGCCATTTGCCAATGCATTGTAATACGTGCGGTTGCTACCCTGATTCGCGATGGACGCGTGTTCTCGCAAGAGCAAGGAAAGTAGCGAAAAAGAAAACTCGTGGAAGCCTACTTCATTAAAAAGAAAGGTCACGACTGCATAAGCATGCAATCAGTTTCACTATCAGAGAAAGAAAGATCTTTTTTTGGATGGTCAACGTTTAATCTCCTTTTTATCGTCCCGAGCTGATTATACTTCTACTTATACTGCTGTGTCTGCGCCAAATAAACAGTTGCAAGTCTGCGCTCCGTGTGTCGTATCATGTCGTATACTCGTTTCTGCATCTCTCTTCGTCCTTTTCGCAGTTTATTTAATTCCCTAGACACCAACCAATTCTAGCCCACCAAAAGCGTTACTCGAATCTAAGATTTTACCTCATTATGCGGATGATTTATAAGATCGAGAGAGAGAGAGAGAGAGAGAGAGAGAGAGGAGGGAGAGGGAGAGAGAGAGAGAGGGAGAGAGAGAGAGAGAGAGAGAGAGAGAGAGAGAGAGAGAGAGAGGGGTCCGATAATGTATATATATAGTATATCTATAGAGTCGACAGGGTTTACGAAGAATTTTATTTTCCTTGGGTTAGGTAGCTAAAAATGACGCGTTGTGCCTACAACAGCCAGTCTTTCACACGTTACTCGAAACAAGTAATCGATCGCCAGTACGTACAATTACTCTTGACTAAAAAGTACTAAATTAAGTTATTTTATTACTTGAGAAACGGAGTAATTTGCCGTTACTTGAAAAAAAAGTAACCTTTACTTTTCCGGTTAGTTCAGATTTTCAAAAAGACAAAGTTATCCAGCCCTTTGAAAGCGAGCCTTTCGTACTGCCCATTATTGAACTAGAATCACCGAATTACTGTAGTACTTCCAAATGGAAGTAATCAAATGATTATAAAATTACTCCGAAAATGACTCGATTAAAACTAATTTGACTACTTGTAATGAGTATCGTTCAAGACTGACAACAGTCCTGGTCCTCTGTGTATATATAGTTGGACGTAAAAAATAAAAAAGTGATAGTATCTTGTTGTTTAAAACGGGCTAGTTTGAAAAGTCGTCAAAATGTAAATTGAGGTGATACATATTTCATCTCCCGTGTTTCACGTTTCATTCTAAATAAGTCAGTATTCTGCTTGTCATATTCCATGCTTCCTATTTACATTCGATGTCAGTTTCAATCCATTATTACGATCCACATTGCATATTGATTTTGGCGTTGAAGTCACTCTTTTAGTTTTTTTTTTATTCTTACTTTTTGGTTTAGTGCTCTACTCGGGGGACTGAATCTCAACCTCTGTGGTTTTATTTCTTGTTCAACTTCGTATTAAGTTCCATATTTTAGTGGAGGTTCGGTTCCGTAAGGCCATAAAGGAAAGTCATAGTCTCGTTTAATATCCCATTTCAAATTTACATAAAGGGACATTCCGTTTAAGTTCGTATTCTAATTCGTTATCGAATTTCCAGCCCACTTCCATATTACATGAGACAGTACTGGTTTGTTAGAAGGCATTAAAGAGTCGTTTCGCGGAGGGAGAACCCGCCATTTTTATGAATTCAGTCAGGCCACATGTCATATGTTTCCCCGCCAAACTTATTGGGGAAACTGAATTGGTGTATGGGTTACATTACGTTAATTTCCCGCGAAATTTAGCGGGGAAGCTGAATTGGTCTATAAGAGATCTCGTGACGTCGAGTTACGTGGCAGCAATTTTCCCGCCAAATTTAGCGGGGAAACTGAATTCTTTTATAGGTCGCGGAACGTCAATTTTCCTACTGAATATTTGCGGGAAATGCGCGTACCGACAAAATTTTGGAATTGGAGGGGTTTTCGTTGAAAAACATTTTATGCTTTAAAGTTTTTTTGGTATTCGTATTCAGGTCATTTCTTCTTTCAAGAGATTCTATTTCTCTAACAAACCAGCAGTTATATATACCGGGTGTTCTGTTTTTATTCGTGCAGATATTTTTTTTTTTTTAAAAAGCCATGAAAGCTACACTTATGCGGTTTGTGCGAGTGAGTTATACGCCCAGGGGGACATTATGGGGGTATCTAATCTTTGCGATACCTCAACTAATTAATTTGAATTTGTTAATTAACTTTTTAATTAGTGAAAATAGTCATATGGTTCCAATTAGAAATTTGCTGAACGTCGTCCAAAACCCATAAATCAGTAATTTTCAAAAAGACTTTGAGCGCGTGAGAAGCGTAGCAGAACACTAAGGTTATGCACTAAGGTTACCACTCGTGGAGCAGGTACAAGGCTGGGGCTAGATAAGGGACGGAAAAAGTGCGCGGGGGCTTTACCGCAACCGCTAGCCTTGTACCTGCTCCACGAGTGGTAACTTTAGTACACTATTACGCTTCTCACGCGCTATATATACACACACACACACACACACAAAACACACACACACACACACACACACACACACACACACACACACACACACACACACACACACACACACACACACACACACACACACACACACACACACACACACACACACACACACACACACACACACACACACACACACACACACACACACACACACACACACACACACATATATATATATATATATATATTACATATATATCGGGTGTTCCATTTTAATTCGAACAGATTTATTACAAAACATTCGTAGAGGATGCACTTATACGGTTTGTGCAGGTGAGTTACACGGAGAGGGGGACATTATGTGGCTGGCTAACCTTTGCGATAAGTCGGATAATTCAATAAACTTCCTTAATTAACTTTAAAAAAAGTAAAAATTATCATATGGTTCCAATTGGAAACATGCTGAGCATAATCGAAAACCACTAAATCAGTCAGTTTTGAAACGAATTGAAGCTCGTGGGAAACTCGAAGGCGCACCAAAGTTACCACTCGTGAAGCAGGCGCAAAGCTCGCGGTGGCGGAACGCGATGATAATCTAATCATCCCAACCGCCATCGTCACATTCTCACGGAGTTTGAGCTTTTTCTGTGATCCAATAAGGTCTATTTACACGAGCCGAAAAACACGGTTCTCTTTTCTTAAGAACTCACTTATCTCCGTCTCTCTCACTATACTCTGTTTCACCTTATGATGCACCGCAGGAAAGGCTACAAGCGCGAGCTCCTTGCTCTAGGGCACATCTCGGCGGCACAAGCTCTCGTGCGTTAAGAGTAGCTCCCAACGCTATGAGCTCGCGCTTCTAGCCTTCTCTGCGGTACATCATAAGGTGAAACGGAGTAAAGTCGGATTTCTATGACGAGATCTCTACTTTAGCGCAATAATATAATTGTATCTTCTTCAAGAACACCTCAGTCCCTGACATGAAAAGAGAAGTCGGGCGTGGCTCGCTTCTCGCTTTGATCCTTCGCGTTCTTATCGCCAATGCCGCAATCTGATTGGCTGCAGGGTGATGATAAGGTGCTCGAGACTGGCCACACCCTCTGCTATCTTAAGCTATCAGTGGCTTTAATACTGTATACGGGAAATCAGGATATTTCGGTACGCTTTTAAAGAGACATTGGACCTTCAAGTAATTTTTTTCTTTAGTGCCTTGGGTAAGACACAGAAGTCTCCAAATGAACGTTCCCCGAAAAACAACAACAACAGCGACAACGACAAGGACAACAACTTGCAGCTGCCTTTATCTCCAAAGTACTATAATGCACGAAATGCAGTATTTAAAGTACCATATCGTCTGAATTATTTCGAAGACGTCAAACTGTCCTTAGTGAAGAAGGTCCTTTATTTTTTGTCGATTTCCACGGTGCAATAATTGGTGGGGAAACTGGGTGCTCAGGTCATGTGGCGTCAATTTTCCCGCTAAATTTACCGTATAGTGGCGTCAATTTTTCCCGCCCTATTTGGTGGGGAGTTGTATCGACGTGTCACGTGCTGTCCGGTCACGTCATGTCGATGTCCCCGCTAAATCTAGCGGGAAAACTCAATTGGCGTATGCGTCACGTGACGTCAGGTCCCCTGACATCAATTCACGTCACGTGACATGAAACACCAATTCAGTTTCCCCGCTAAATTTAGCGAGAAATGTACAGATGGATGGACGGACGGACGGATATTATTTTGGGATTGGAGGTTTTGTTAAAAAAACATTTTATGCTTTAATAAGTGCAATATTTGCGTCGTGAACTTCATTTTGAGTTAGGAGCGATTCCGAAAGATGCTTCTGTTTCGAGATGTCGGCACCGAAATAGAAGCATGTTGAGGTATCATTCTAACGAATTCATTGACGTAAATATTGCGGCAAACAATTTTTGTTCCAGGAAAGTTCGTTCATCTTGCGATATACGTAACCCATCCATGCACATAAAAAGAAGAAAAAAATATTTTTCGGGCCGAAAGTTTAAAGTTTCTTTAATATCAAGTATCTTTTCTTTTTTTTTTGAAGTACGGTAAAAACGAAAAAAAAAAAGATTTAATTTGAGAACAACATAATGCAAGAACTATAGTTTGGGCGACGAAAGAACTATGTGCAAGACATTTATTTTTCCCCTCGAGGTGACATTGAAAATGTGTGAATGCGGGTCTCTTTCCGAGGACTTGAACCTAGTGTTCATAATTCCGAGGTGTGCTTGTTTTAAATTTTTCTTTTTTAGAATCAAAATTTTTTTTTTTTTACGCAGAACGTATTTTGGGTTAAGGTTGCATACAAAAATGATTCTCGAAGAAAGGGTAACTCAAAAGTTTATCGGAAAAGTGTAACTTAAAAGTGGAGCGCGCTAAAATTAGCGGGAAGCTTTTCCTCTCTAAATTTAGCGGAGAAAGTGAATCAACGTGGTAATTATATATACACCAATTCAGGTTTTCCCGCCCATAATTTTAACGGAAAAAATTGAATTGGGGTACATAAGGAATACACAAATTGAAGTGTTCCCGCTAAATTTGGCTTAAAAAAACACTAAACCTAGAAAAAAAAATTACCTGATTAGGACAGGCAAGTCTTAAAACAAATGTTCCTCGAAAAAAAAAAACATGTTTTTTTTGCCCAATATTTATGTTACAATACGAATATTTGGATTTGGGGGCGAAACCGAAATTGTACCCCCGTGTGATGATGATGATAGCGTTTGCACCCAACTATACTCTGTTTCACCTTGTGTTGTACCGCACGAAAGGCTACAAGCGCGAGCTTCTTGCTCTAGGGCATATCTCGGCGGCACAAGCTCTCGTGCACCAAGGGCAGCTGCCAACGCTATGAGCTCGCGCTTCTAGCCTTCGCTGCGGTACAACATAAGGTGAAACGGAGTATAGTAGAGTGCGCTCTGAGGTCCAGCGAACTCAGAGCGCACACCAGTTGGGTACAAACGCGGTTTCGCCCGCAAATTGAAAACCTCTTATTGTAGCATAACAACGAACAAAAGTAGCCCCTCGCAGTTGCGTGAAGATGTGTCATCTTGTGACTGCGTGACATTTCCCAATCCAGCACACATCGCTTTTCCGTGTCAGGAAACAAGTGCTCTGTGCCGCGTCGTTCGTTTCGCATTGTTATCCCCCTTAGCTTCAGAACGATCGGTTGGTTCTCCGCGTGTTCCGGGGGGGGAATAAAGATATGCAGAAACGCACAACGCTGACTTCAAGCCGCTGCTGCGCTGTGGCGTTGCTGTCGGTTCGACGCATGCGCAGACGGTTCACTTCACGCGAATCCGGCCTGTGCGCAAGCGCGGGCGGACTAGTTCGCCAACGGGTCTGGGAGTTTTGCTTTCCTGCAGAGCTCGAAACGACGAATTGCGACGAACGGATCTCAGCGAACGACGACCATTGCAATAATACAATTAAATAAAAAATATATATATATATATATATATATATATATATATATATATGTGTACGGAGACAATGGGCGGGTCGTGACGTCATTCCGTTTGAGCATCGCCATTCGTTGGGACCCTTCTATATAGTTCGCGAAAATTCGTTGTAAGAACTTCAGATTGGCGAGTTGGTTGTTCTTGGTTGTCGACGTTTTCGAGTGCGCTAACGTCGACAACCAAAAATTCGTGTTTCGTGTTACGCAAAAAAATGAAAACGACTTCAGCGGATTTTTTTTTGCCTTTTTTAGAGTGGTTTTTGTTTGAAACAATGCGGCTATGACGGCCATCTGACATCGATTTATTTTTGCGTACAAATGCGAGTGCGATACTGAACAACCGTTCTAAAGTTTCCTGTTGAGACAAGAGGTGATGATGACGGTGGTGAACGATGATGATGACGATGCCAATGCGGCGTCTCACAAAACGATTTCCCGAAAATTGTAATTTAATCTAGTTAGAATACAATTTTTTTTTCGTTTTTTGGCATCAACACTGAAGAAGGCCTCTCTAAAATAACAAAGTTTCAAGCATGTCTTGATCAGATCTGATGAACTCGGAGACGCACAGCATGTGTGGCGAATAAGCTGGGCACCGATGTTACTGTGTTGGGTTACGTCATGATGTTAAAGTAACGCTCAAACTCAACGCGTGTCGCTGTTCCCATGAAACTGGTCCCTACACATTCTGTGTGAAAAAAAGGAGAAGGAATGTAAAGAAAATCACCCGGCATTGGAGCCCCGCACCTGTAGTAAGCGCCTATTCTTGTAAACCGCTTAGGAACCGTGTCTCCCGCTATAGCTCACTCGCAGACGATGCTCTGCAAAGTGTTCGTCGGGAATTTTCGTTTCGAAAGAACGCGGACCGGGAAAAGTGCGACCGAACACTTTTCCCGATATCCTTGGCTCGGAGAATTAATATCGATTTCGCCTTCGCGCTCGGAGTGTGTCTATGTCGGCGCCAGGTGGTTTTGAAGCCCCCCGGTGCTGTTTCCCTCTCCTTCCCTTTCCCCCGCCAAAGAAGACAGTGGTGCGCGTAGCTAAAAGATGATAGCGGACGACGCGGCACCACCATCCTCGTTTTATGGCGCCACCTGCATAGGAGGGAACCCGTTCAAGTGCCGCGGATTTCCTACTTCAGATCTGTTTTACCCTTTCCCCTCAGTTCAAAATACACAAACCAACATCTTTCTGACTAATAGGGTATTGAAATTGAATTTCTACCCTTCTACGATTCTATCACGTTTCTGGAAAAAGAGGAGACACGTATGGGCCGAACCTGTATTAAAAGGGAATGCTAATGTGAATTGTCAGCTGGAATTCCCCGTGGTTGTTTGTAGATGATGTCTTTTCTTAGGGATTATGACAAAGCTCGAGCATCCCCATAAAAAATAAAACACACACACACACACAAAAAAACAAAAAAAAACAGTGCGTAACTAAAGGGTGTAGTGGCAAACGCGTTGCCGCCATCCCCGTTGTCTGCTGTACCCTTTTCCTTCACCCCGAAATAAACGAACCAACAACATCTGTTGTACTAATAGGGTTGTGAAATTGAAGTTCTCCCCGACTACATTACGATTATATCTGCAGTTTCTAAAAAAAAGAAAAAAAATACACGTGCGCGTTAATTTTAGTACAAATTTTTTTTTTTTTAGTTCCGATCGTTTTTTGGTTGTTTGTAGATGGGTCGCTCTTATGAGGCTGAGACTGCTTTCTGGCTGTATAAACATACATACAACACAATTTTTTTTTCTTTCAGATACACTTCAGGTGCATGTTGCGCACGCTTGAGGTTGGTCGGTATCGGTCGTTTCTGTATGTCGCTCTATAGTGGTACTAGGGCATGAGAGATCGTGACGAAGCTTCATGTTGTAGATAGAGGTGGTGTTGTTTACCTAATTTATATTTTCGTAAGAACGAAAGGTCCTAGCTCCGCCTAGAATATCCAACGAAAACAACGAGAGGTCCGACGTCGCGGGCGAAGCGTTGCCCAGATCTCTTTTGTTGCTCCAAGACTTGACACTTCGCCAAAAACTACACGTTTCTTCCTAAACAAAAACTAATGTACGTCGTTAAAAATAAAGAAAAAAAAGTTACCCGGTTTAAAGGGGGACGTTCGCCCTCTCCCCTCTTAAATCTACCCTGCCCATCGTTACGTTTTGGCGGTACATTTAACGGAACAATTAAATTTTCGTATAATTACACCGATTCAGGTTTCCCCACTAAATTTAGCGGCACAAATTTACGAGTTACGCATCCTGGCTACGATCTTTGGGGACATTTTCTTTTTTATCGCACCGTAGCCTTTTACACATTTTGTATAGAAAACAATCGAACAGACGAACAAAAACAATCGAGGATATTTAAAATTCATATCCAGATGAAACGGCGATTAAAAGAAAAAGAAGCGAAGTATAATTTCCACCCATCGCCCGTATAGCGAACAGCCGAAGACAACACCGAGACGTAGGCGTCTGCTGCCGACATCCTGCGACGCTGTTGTTAGTCTGATTCGGGCGCGGCAATTCGCGCCACGTGCAGTGCAAACACACGCCGCTGCAGGTCATTAAGGAGTCTGTAAGCGCTAAGGGCCAACACGCCTGGGTCTCCGACGCACCGCTGCACGCCGAAACACTTGTCGGCTCGACCGCGTTAGCGGCGTCAGACTTTGCCCGGCCCCTACACCTACATTCCAAATGGCGCGTGACAACTACTCAACAGATAAAAGCGAAAACGGAATAAAATAATGAAAAAAACGCCCTGTCAACTGCAGAGACACGCCAACAGCTGGGCGAAGCGAGCGGACTCCTCGTTTATATCGATCCAATTAACCTCGCCATATTCCTCGAGATTATTTTCTACCTCCCTCCCTTCCCCTCTTTTACTTTTTTTTTTTTTTGTTGTTGCTGTTAGGACAGTCGGGGGCATCCGTCCTCCCAAAATGGAGTCCCCCGAAAGAAGTTAGCACACGATTTTCGGTGGGGGTGGGAGAGAGGGGTGAAGGACAAGGAGGAGGAGCCTGACGCAAAAGCGGAAGTCACGTGATGGCCGAGGCGCGTGACGTCAATCTTCCGGTTTGCTCCGGGGCGCCCTCGTGTTTGCCTGCGAAGGTATTTTCGGTTATCGCGGCGTGCGATGAGCGATTGAAGATGATTGTCGAGCAAGCGGGGAATCGTAGTAGGGACGCGCGCTCGGGGTTGACGTCATATCATTGCTATGTTTGTATGTTAGGGACGCCGTAGTGATGGAGCCGAGGACGGTCAAGGTTTTGAAGATTCTATTGTCTCCTTTCCCGTTGCCAGCCGGATACATAAAATATAATATATATAAAAATAAACAATTTACATGGAGCTAGAACTGAAATTTCTGCGATTCGCAAAAATAAGGTTTCTGTACGAAACACCAACCCCATGTTCTCACGCGATGAAACATTCTCTCAGCCAATAGCGAAATGAAAACCATTCGACTGAAAAGGGTAGGGTAAAATCAGCCGGCACCGTCCACATCATTGAAACAGGCACGTTCACTGAGCGCCTTTATGGCGGACTTTATGGTTTTTCCACGTAATATACCAATCGC